>JAXBDA010000157.1:0-111988 GCA_036023075.1 Gaultheria prostrata | reverse complement strand
GAATAGGGGATACAAACCTGCTCTTTGGTGGAAGATGTGTCCAGATGAACATTCGAGTGAGTGAGAGAGAGCACCAAACAGGGAGGGAGGACGATTTCGCGCCAGAGTGGGAGATGGTTTGGCGCCAGAGTGGGCTCTGGTTTGGCGCCACAAGAGGATAACGTGGAGAGAGAGAGAGAGAAAAAAAAATGATTAAAAAATGAGTTGGGGAGTGAATAGTGACTGAACAAAAAGGGGGTGATATAGGGAGCAACTATTCACCATTGTATTTTGTTAACCAATTTATTGAGGCTGTTGGGGTTCATTTTTTGTGCTTGGCTCCCTAAATTAGAGATGAGAGCTAATTTAGGGAGTTTGGTGGGGATGCTCTAACACATGTATTTGGATCAGACGTCCAGCCATCTTCTCCAAGAATCAGTCACGGCCGACTACATCCGACAACACCGTGGCCTGTGCTCTGGCATATCCACCGTATTGCGCCCAGAACCACATCTCTCTCTCTCTCTCTCTCTCGCTCGGAAATGGGGTGGGTGTTATGCACTTGGGTGCTATGCACTGTGCTGTGCACCTCTCGGCCGTCCGATTGTATTTTGGACGGTCCGGATATATTTTAATTTTTTACCGATAAAAGTAAATCAAAATTAAATTAAAATTGTCAAATGCATCCAAGCCGTCCAAAACATGATCGGACGGCCGATGAATGCACAACACGGTGCATAGCACCCTGATGCACAACACCCACCCAACGGTGATGTTCCAGTTCTACCCAACCACCGCCAGCAATCATTGATCCCGCTCCATGATTGAAGACGACTTCCATCGGAGGAGAATTGTTTGCCTCAATCAAACCCTGACTTCATGGCTCCTTGGATTTGAAAACTCACGAATCAGAGAAGAAAATGGGTCTTTGGCTCCCACGATCGAAGGCAAAATGGGTAGACCCCAACCATTTGCAATTTCTCCCCAAGTTCACTCTCTCTCCCTATAAGGTTTGTTTTTTTGTTTTTTTACCAATTGGAAAGGACTATTTAGCATTTTTATTGCATGTTTCTTTACGGGCTATGCTTGGAATGAATGTACAATAAAATAAAATTATCGAACTTTTTGATTTATATATTTTTATGAATTAGTTGCGGATTACTCAACTTTTTACATGTAATGTTAAAAGAGATTTCTCATTGGCTTCGGCATCTATGAAACTAGTCAATATGTTCTTTTATGATTTGTATTTTGTACATCTCTCAAAAAATAAGATGCGTTCACCTGCTATTTGCGATCGTAAATACTCCCTCCGTCCTAAAATGAATATCCAAAATTACTATTCACACCATTCATAAATTTATTTATATTTTTTAAGTTATGTTATATATATGCAATATGAATTTTGTTTGATAGATCTCACTTAGTTTATTAAACTTATTTAATTTTTAAGGTGTTTGCCGAGAGAAAAAGTAGAAGGCGGCGACTGTTGGAGCTAATGGTCAATTTTATTTTGTGACGGGGCTATACAGCATGTGGATAGGTGTCACCGAGACTTTTTCAACACATAAGTATTTTTAATAGACTAAAGTGGTTCGACTATTTATTTACAAGTATACCAAAAAAAAAAGAGAATTTTAATTAGGCATCCTGTACAAAAAAGATCCTTATGATTCCATCCGATGAGATTTGAATAGTTATGATTCCATCCTATAAATGGATATTCGGACCATTGTGCCCTTATTTACATATATAGTCTAATCTTACATTTCCTTAATTAGTTTTACTAAACCACATTTATGGTTTCCAAATGAGTGAGACAATATACGGGAATTAGTTCCTGATATATATCCACAGTTATGGTTTCCACATTTATGGTTTCCATAGTTATATTTCTTAATATCCGGGAATCAGTTCCTAACTATCCGGGAATTCCAAATTAATTACCATATTCTCTCTCATCCTCACAACCACGCTCTTTTTTTGGGTAATTCGGTAAATTTTAACCATGCTCTCTCCTCTGCCTATGTCTAGATCGATTGGGTTGAGACGACACTGATCAAACACTTACGCTATTCTTCATCCACCAACAGCCACATGTCACCCACCGCGTATGTGGATTGCCGCCACCACCCATCGATCAGACCCCCTTTGCGGATTTTGTTGTCGTCAAACCCCTCTCCGGCGATCTCGTCGATTTGGGCAATCACATTGTTTTTTCTCATCGTCAACCTCACAGCGCACGGCGGCCGGAGAAAGCCTTCCTCGGCAGTGAAGAATGTCTTCTTAAAAGGTGGTTTTTTTTTTTTCAGATTTCATTTGGATTTTAGATTTCCTCTCAAATTTCAATTGATTGTTTCTTGTGATAAAAAAACAAAAAAAAAACGAAAAGGATTCTTTCCTGAATTTGGTTCATCTCATTCTTCCATGGTTTTGATTTTCTAGATCTAAATCATGATTGTATATATTTAAGGTACTACTGGACATACGGTCGATTCATGGTAAATAGTTTCACCATGATATAAGTTTTCAATAAACCATGTTCATCCTTTAAAAGATGGTTATTTGTACAGTGAATATAATTTATTGATTTACCATTTAGTGATTTGATATAGTAAAAGTGGTAAATCAAAAAATTATATTTACAGGTATTTTAAAAGATGTTATTGCGTACGGTGAATATAATTTATTGATTTACCATTTTGTTGATTTGATACAATAATAGTGGTAAACTAATAAATGATTCGTTTTATATTTCAACAGAAAACTCATGGTAAATAATTTTACCATGTTTTTTTACGTAATCTAAGATGGTCCATTAATCATGTTTTTTACATAGTCTAATATAGTTCATTAATTTATCATGTTTTCTGTGTTCGTTGTCATAAGAAATTATTATTATTTTTTATTTACGTAGCTTTCCTAATTTAGGAGAGAAGTTGGGAGTGAGAAAATTAAAAAAATTAGGAAAAAAAGAAGATTTGAAAGATAGGAGAGAGATTGAGATAAATTAGGAAAGATTAAGAGAGAAAAATATTAGGAAAATTAGGAGAGAGAAATATTAGGAAAATCAGGAGAGAATTATTAGGAAAATTAGGAGAGAGGAAGGGTATTTTGGGGTTTATTTGAATTTCAAGATGGAATCGTAAGTATTCAAATCTCATAGGATGGAATCATAATGATATTATTTGTATAGGATGTCTAATTAACTCTCCCAAAAAAAAATCTAATATATTGTACAAAAAAAAAATTGCAATTTAGAACATTGTTAGTTGGGATCAAGAAAAATTAGTAGTGCAATGTCTTGTATTTGAATATCATAACAGAGTTGGAGGAAGCCTTTATTTATTTTCACAAAGAAAGCCCATAACTTCATAATTCATTTTTTTCTTTATATTTTTCCACATAACACGTAACTGTTTTCCATTGAACAGTGCCACCCCCGTGACCCAATCCGGACTCCGTCCCTGAAACGTATACCTGATGTTACAACTGAATCAACCACAGCAAGAGATGGACCAGTAAACCACAACAGTGCAAGGTATTTTCCACGTCTTCTGGAGTATAGAACCCCGCAACATCAATAATCCCAGATAATCTCAATGTACTCCTTAGCCTCTTAATTTAATTTAATTTTTTTATAAAAAAACGAATCTACATCAACTTTCTCTTGTCAAGTTTCACTAATAAATTTTGTTGCCGATAAAACAAAACTTCCTCTTACAACATTCACAGCCGGAATCTCCACGTCCATGTTTGGTTTGACATAATACAATAAATAATCAAATATTTCATATGACCAGCTCCGCCTCAGGTTGGGTAGACTTTACCAAAGTGAAATCTAGCTTAATAACATGAGACAAAAGAAACGAAAACTGGAAATGCAGAAATTAAGAAACTCTTTCGTCTTCCCGTCAACATCACTGCCTCATCTAGGGTCCAAACTACCCTAGATGAGGAGAGGAAGTAGAGAGAATGAGAGAGGATGATCATATGGGGATTGGATCAACGAATAGTGCGAGAACGAAGTCTTTAAACAATTCTGGATTATTATACCCATCGCCAACCTTGTACATCACATCCTGTTGGCGTGATAGGTTGAGAATTCGCAAGAGGAGATCTCTGGATACCGCAGTTGGTCTTATCATCTCTTCATTCATATCCTTCCATGTATTCTCAACTTTTTTATACAACTCAGCAATGGCCTCTGACTCTGAAACTCCATGTTGCTTCATATAGCACTCAACTCCTGTAGCCAGGGTGTAGCCTTTATTTCTTTCTGCCTGAAAAGTTATAATAAGAAATCGTTAGAAATGTGGTGGCTTATATCATATATACGTGCACCACAAACCAAGGTCGAGGGGTACGTAAGACTAGAATTTGAACTTGAAAAGGGGCCGTAACTAAGGTATAAAATTTGGAATAATGCTAGGGACACACAACTCGACCACACCACCAACCACACAAGCCTACGTGGCACTGCATGATTGGTGGTTGCAAAGTAGTTTCAAAGTGTTTGTCCTCACATTACCAATCATGCAGTGCCACGTAGGCTTGTGTGGTCGAGTTGTGTGTCCCTAGCATTTTTGTAAAATTTGGAGGACTTCCAAAATTTGATTTCAGTTCTTCAGTACTTGGAAAAATTCTTGAAATTAAAATCAACAGGAGTAACTTTTAACTTCTCAAATCTAATGGTTATTTTTTAGGATATGATCTCTCCGGTTCATGTTTTGGACTAGAGGAAACATTCCTGATAGGGACTTTCCATTGGTAGAACCAATGGTTTGGATTGATTTTTTTAACTCTTACTGATAAGAGTTAACTCTGATGCGGATACAAAAAAGAGAATTAACTCTGATGCGGATAAAGTTTGAACATAAATTCAAACCATTGATTGCCAAATATAAACAGTCGAGATTAGGACTGTTTCTCCAATCCGGAACATGGATCGGAGAGGATCCATTTCCTTTTCTTAAGTTAGTACTTCATGTTCTGCCAAGTGCCGCTACAGTACTTTCCTAGGTAGCAATAGCATGGATACGGGCAGGGGTAGAGAGACTATGATAAAGTAGAGTTAGTTGACCCCGCTCAATTTGATTTCTCAAAGGGAATTTTGATAGATTTTGGAGCCAAATTTTATGATTCTGCCCCCCTAAAAAATCTCTATATATATTTCCCTGACTAGTTTAAAATACATAGAAATCTCAAGAGCTCTCTCTTCTTTTCAAGAGTTGATAGCGTTACGAATCAAGCTATCATGCATCATTTTCAAAGTATAGAAAGTCTAGGGAACTACTCCCTCTGTCCCAATTTGTTTGTCAATTATTCCATTTTCTGATACGCCTTAAATTGCTTATATATTTCAATTTATAATATTTTTCACAGTTTTAAAAATTTTGTGTAATAGAATTAATCGTGAACTATCAAACAAGATCCATATTGCATATATTTGAAGATCAATATTAAAAGATATAAGCGATCAAAAACTCACACGATTATCAAAAATTGACAAATAAAATGGGACGAAGGGAGTAATTATAAAGCAAAATTAGATTTATTAGTGTATACCTATTTTATAATTAAAAGTTTAATTTCATTATTTTTTGAATTAATACATAAAAAAAAAATTTTGAAAAGAATTTTTTTTATTAATCTTTGGAAACAAATTACAAAGATTAAAAGGATCAAAAGCACAAGACATCATGCCGAAAGAGGAGAAGACCTTCGGAGAAAGAAACCACAATCGACAATCACATGCCGTTAATAAATAAAAATATATGTTGCATATGAATTTAATTTTGGATCCATTAATGAAATTTCCCAGCTCGGCCCCCGGCCCGGGTATTCTATTATTGCACTTACTTATATCCCCAATATTTTCTCTAATTCGGCATTTATCTCAAAATGTTATACTAGGGCTTTATTATTTGAAACTACTATCACATCAACTATCATAAGTCTAACAAATTTCCTAATAATCTTCACCACTTTCATGTGTAGCATATTGTAATTTTTGTGTCTTTCAACTTTTTGTTAAAAAGTGCAGTAAATTTGTTATGCATAGTAAAAAATGTTTAAATTTGGTATTATTTTTTTGTGCTCTATACGTCGGAATTATATCCACAATTATGATTGGAAAGTGCCCCACTCATCGATTTTCTGGCTGCACCCCTGTTCCTATATATGCTTGTGGATCTGAGGTCCACCGCTTGAAGTACTCCACGTGTATCGTATGGTTCAAATGCATTCTGTAGCAGTATTTTGTACGTACCTCGGAGCTCATGATGTCATTGCTGATTCGAGCCATTATTGAGTAAGCAGAGAGCATTCGAGGATTAGATTGTAACCATTGGAATGCCTCAGGGGTTGCAATCTCTCCGTCCATGCCAATAAATGCGGATGTGACAATAAAAGGAGCTGTGACGGATATTGCAGCCCTAGACATATACTCATCGAAGGGTGGTATGGTATTTCCTTTGTTTACGCGCTCCGTGTCAAGGTCATGACATGTTACTAAATCCTTGAGCTGGAGAGACAGAAAATAAATCACCATTTTATTATAAGAACTGTAGTTAAATAAAAATAAGGATATAAAAATGACCCACAAAAGAAAAAAAAAAAAAAAAAAGCAAGAATGTATGACTTCCTCCCCAAAAAAATTGTCCTACTCTATAAAAGGAGAACATAAAGGTGTTCTACCTTTTTCGCAAAGAAATCAAAATTTCTATTTCTTAGATATGATTGAGTTCTTAAGGTGTCCATATTCGCAAGGAAAGAGAAAATGATATCTAATTTTAAGTGTTATTATATTATTAGTACAATAACTTCGTATAATCTAACTAATTGTTGTCTGATTTAACAAAACATAAGTTATTTTACATTCTCAAGTCTCAATCTCTTTGAATAAAAAATTAGCATATGAGTGTTGTAGTAGCCTAAAAATAGAATAAAATAATTTATGTATTTTTACTGCATTATGCTAGAATAATTTCAACGTACAAATTAAGGTATTACATTAGAAAGCAAAAACTCAAAGATAATATATATGAAAGGTAAACGTTTAGAGAAAATTATGTCCACTAAGTACGTTGCGAGCTCTCTGGCCAAAATCCTAGCTCCGCTTTGATTGTATGAAAAATCAGTTCAGGAGTGGTACCAAAGGAAGCCGATTTCTATACAAAGATTACAAAAGAGCAATTAATATTTCTTGTTTCAAATAAAAAGAGACGTACTGCTTCTTCTAAATAACGGACACCGTAGGAGTTTCGTCCTCGTTTTGACATCTCCTCACGTGAGTCCTCAAAGTACTTTCGGAAACCTGCATAGAATCCCTTCATGTATTCCGGGAGTTGATTGACGGCGTCCATGATGTCCGTGTCGTCCCACCTACAAAATTCAAGTGCTAGTGATCTTACAAAATCTTTTACGAAATGGCATTCCTTTATTTTTTTTTCGGTAAGTAAAAACAAAATGGCACTCTTATACCAAAAGGTTTCATGACTGAAAATCACACACGATCATGTACTCTAATTATCGAGACAAGACCTGCTATAGGCACCACACAGCAGGTAATGTTCATCTATATTTTAAGCGGGGTGAACGAAATTGCATTTGATCGAAGTTTTATTTTTGTGCATGTACATACCTCATCAACGTATTAGTAAAAAGTTTGAGTTCTTCGTAGGTACCATAAGAATCATAGGTATCATCTAAAGCTGATATTACGATATTACTCATTGAGTGAATCAACCGGGCAAGAGAGTATTTTGGCTCGAAAAAACATGCCAGACCAAAACAATAGCACTCCACGACTCTGTCCCTCGCGTAAGGAATGTGTGGGAGTATATCCAACTCTTTCCGCCACCTGCATATATACAGCTAAAATTTTAGATACATCAACACTGTTCGATTTTGAAAAAAAAAAGGAGGATCATACAGTTCCACTGTAAAATTCTCAGGCTCGCTGTAAAAATTAAAATCTTCATCGTTCAACTGCAAACTTGGTTTTGTTTAACAGGATGCTTCGCTAGATATTATTTGATGAGTTCATTAATAAAGGTATCGATTACGATTAAAAAAATAACTGTAAAATTCCTACACTATCACAATAACATTCTCACACTTTCACTGTTCCAATATAAAACATATCCACATGTTCTGCTATAAAATTCTCATGCTTCATACTGAAATGTGTGAATGATCAACAGTAGTGAAGCCTTGGACTTAGGGATTAGTCCTTTTTACTCTTGTTTCGGTTTTGGGCCTCTCAGAATGGTGGTTACTCAGTCTCCTGGATTCAGTTGAAATACACGGAAATTGACTCACACTTCCTGAGTTGCATATGGACATGGATTCCTCCATTGACAGCCTATTGAATGTCAATAAGCTAAAGAAAATGACAAAAAAAAAATGCACACGATCCGATACGCTTTTTAATAAACCTTAACAAATTTTTATACATTTTGTTAACTATGACAACATCCTAGTAAGCTACTTTAGCATTTTCATATGTTCATGTACACTTATATATTTACCACACTAATAATTACCTGAAGAGGTGGCAGAGTTCTTCATTGTGTAACATCTGCAATCGATTGAAATCAATCTTTGCAAGCCTTAGTACCTTTTCATTCCTAGAAGGGTCATTTTCATAGAAAGAGAGATAATATCTAGCTTGAATTCTTGGAACGTCCCTGTGGAGTGGTTGGTACAGGGCATGGGCCACATGTTCACCCAAATCAGGGCTTAAATGTGGTTTCAATGACTCAAGCCCAGCTTTTGTGAAACGAAAAGCCTCATCAAGTATATCTTCACCATGAATCTTCAAATAAGTAGCTTCATAGAGGCTTAACATACCCCTCACATCATTGCTTATGGTTTCCTTGAACTCCCCATTGTCGTTTGTGAATTGCTTGAAGACACCTGCACATTATTCCAATATTTTAGTGAATCTTGTTTCAGCTAGCTTTTTTTCAATATTTTCGGTACTTTTGGTACTCTCCTCAGAACTTGAGTGCGAGAATACCGAAAATAACAAAAACACCGAAAGTCTTTTTAGTAGAAACTTAGCATATGAGTCATGGGATCGTGTTTCAAATGAAATCTAGACTAGTGACTTTATTCACAATCGTTAAAACTTGAGAGCAATGACAAAATCAATTTTAGGTATGGTTATAAATATACATTAACACGTGGTAATATAAATCCCAAAATCAATTTTAGGTATTTATGTCCGAGTCTAGGATTACCCCTACATGCTGCATGCATAGTATATATATATATAGAGATCTGGATACAAATGTATCAGAGCCGTCAGATACAAGTAAACCACACAAAATAATGAGTTATGTATCAGACTACTCCGAACACATTTGTATCAGGATTTGGGCACACAAATTAGTTAGTTTTAAATACGATAATGGTACTTACTGGAGGACAAGTTATAACCCCGTTGCCTAAAAACTCGAAAGTGAAGTGACACCATGAACAAATCGTCATGGAAAACATGACTGTAATCCTCAAAGTTTTTAAACATGTCTTCCAAATTCTCTTCAATCACTTCCTCGAAGAGATAGGAAACACCAAGGCGTTCAAGTGCATCGATCAGAACTATCTTCTCTGATTCTGATTTACCCCATCCAGCATCATTTACTACCAGCATGTCCTTCACTTCTTCCTTCAACACTTCAACCTCTTTACTGTATTTCTCAAATAACTGCATCAAATATAGCTTTTTTCAAAAATGGAATTAACTTTTCAGAAGTCTTCAATATATACCAAAAACTAAAAATAATACGAGTATATTTTTTGTTCATGTTACATAAACGTCTTTTCAATAGCATTTCAACATGTACGATGAATATGATTTGTGATGAGCTTGATGCTCTCAACGAGTTCTAAAACTTATATGGTTCTTTTCATTCATGTGAGCCCGAGAAGAACACACAAAGGACACGAAAAGACACTCTAATAACTTGAAAGGATCGATCATAATCCTGCATTTTTGTAAATAGAAGAAAAAATTGTTGCAGGGAAGTAACCCAAGTACGACAACAATAACTATACCCATGGAATTCGCTGTAAATGGGGGCACGAGTGGGGGAAGACTAGGGCTCTGTTTGTTTCGATGTAAAATATTTTTCATGTAAAATACTTTGCCCGAAAACAAACCATTTTACTTTATTTTTCGGTGTTGTGTTTGGTTGGCACAAGAAAAAAATTATTTTTCAAAACAATGATTTTCCATTGTTTGGTTGTCAAAGTAATTTTCAACACAAATTTACGTCCAAACAAAGGGAGCCTAAACGAGTTTTTATAAAAATGTATTCTATTTTTTTGATTTCCCAATGTTTGGTTGGCATGCATGACAGTGGAGGTTTCTTCTTTTCTTTTTCTTTTTCCTTGAGGTATTTACTCCAGTTTTCTTCTATGTATCTTGATTGCCACTTGTCCATTTCCCACATCACTACAACAATAACAACTGAACCCATCTAGTCTCTAATGATTGGAGGTATGGGCGGGGATGATTGGAGACAGACTTAACCTTTGGCAAAATGCACAAAGTGGTTGTACTCAGAATACCACTGAAACAGTGGCCCCCTAAACCTCCAAGAAATAAGCGGGGATGATTGGAGACAGACTTAACCTTTGGCAAAATGCACAAAGTGGTTGTACTCAGAATACCACTGAAACAGTGGCCCCTAAACCTCCAAGAAATAAGGAGTGATAAGAAAACCATGCCCCCAATCAAAACCGAAAGGCATTAGGGAAGGCATACCACTAGAGAAAACAAAAGGTGTTTATGGTCTGATGGTCTTTGGAAAATATATAACTTACCAGAATAACAAGCGTAAATTATTTTTCGGCCTTTGATGGAAATTATAAACATTTTACATTATTTTGTTCAACAAACACTAAAAAATGAGCAAAATATTTTCTAAAAAATATGCTTGAAGTTACTATTTTCACAAAGTTTTGACCCTTAATAGTGGCCGCCGTACACCCCTAAAAATAATGACATTCAAGGGATATTATATATGAAACCATGTCCAAAATCAAAGTCCAAAGACATTAAAGAGGGCAGGTCTACAATCCGAATTCAAATTTTGTGCTCATTGTCTTGCTTCTTTCTTTCAAAATCCAGAGCATCATGGATGCACAAGTAACACAAGAAACAGTAGCCTTTTAGTCTTGTGTTTTAATTTGACTAATCAAACATGGCCCTGAAGCCTATGCAAGAAAGGTAGGGTAGCAATAATGCCAAAACTATTTTTTATTGTGTTAAAACTCCAATGCATAAAAAGGCATGTATATTGCACATAAGTCGAAGCGTTTTATGCATTAGAGCCTTAGCACAATCGAATCAAAAACAGTTTTGGCACTAACATTTGACGAAAGATAATACATATATTGATTACCTGGGTGTCTAAAGTGAATGAGCAGAATTGATCTCCCCATAAACTGGGTTTGAAGTTCCCTAAGGGGCGAAGAATCAGATCAGGCATTTTAGAGTGTTCCGTAGAAAGATGAGGAATTGTTGGTGAAAGAACACACACCGAAAACAAACAAATGAATCAAGTTTGTTGTGAGGGCAAATGAAATCAAGCTTCAAGCTCCCTCCGATAGAAAATCAAATGAATCAAGCTTGTTTGTCGAATGATCTAGCCAACTCTACTTATTTTATAAAGGATGAAACCAAGCTGCACCAAATAACACTTTGCCTCTACATATCACTACAAAACAAAACAAAAAACAAAAAATTGATCTTTAGTGACAACAATTTCGTCACTAGGTTATCACTAAATGTGTTGCTGAAAGTATCCAATGAGAAATTTTTAATGAGTTGTTACTAATCTTGTAATTATTGACAGCATAACTAGTACAAACTTAGAGGCTCAAGTGACGGATTTTGAGATATTGTAATGGTTACACTTTTTTGGGATATCCGTATGTATACTTTTGTAATGGTAAAGTTTTATAATGATTTTTTTTGTACAGAAGTCTTTGTCGATCAACTTTTGTATAAAACATATAGGGAGGCCTCGTTTAAAGGGGTTCGCTTCCGGCCTCCAAAACTTATGAGCCGGCCCTGCCTGCATGTCACTAAGAGGCCATGTATTCTTCTACCGTTTAAAAAAAAAAAACCCTTGGCCTGAACTATCTCGTGATTACCATTGAGGTGGTAGCCTAGTTGGTCAAAGTGAGTGAGATAAGATTCTCCTCCCTTCTTGCATGTACATAGACCTCCCCGGGTCGAATCTCTCTCATGTCATTACTGGGACTTGTATGGATTTGCAGGGAGGGTCTTTGGCTAGGTAGTGTTGTGGTGACAGTCTGTCCTATTCGGACAGTAGCTATGACTCAATTGGACATTCCACAACGGGTCGGGAACCCCAATGGCCATGCCCATAGGGGCTGCTACGCTAATCGCCCCTTTTCACCCATTTGCTGTCCAAAAAAAAAAAATTCTATCTCGTGATTCAGTGATTCATGTCCCCATAACATATTCAATTACAGTTTCCAAAAAAGAGAAAAAATATAGTCAATTGCATGCCAACTCATAAGCTCGTCATTTCCCTATATCGATAAGGATTCCCGATTGAACTAGGCGTGCATCACGTGATTCACTGATTCATGTCCCCATAACATATTCAATTACACTTTCCAAAAAAGATCCAATAAAAAATGATAGAGATACAACAATTAGTATCAACATGACTCCAATACATTTACATGGTGTATGAAGCTCACACACACACATCACACTTTAGTGTATGTAGGTTCTACACACCATGAATAGGTGTGTTGGAGACTAATTTTGGTAATGCCAAATCATAAGCTTATTATTTCTCTAGATAGGTCGATACCCCATGGAAAAGTCTAAGTACCCAGAAAATTCACCAAGAATTTAAAATTAGTCTTGCCACCCAACATCTGTAAATACGGGATAAAAGAAGAATTATTCGAAAGGGAAATATTTGTCACACTGTTTACATCTAAATTTGACAAATTTAGTCGGAATAGGTGAATTGGGCTTCATAGGCTTGACAGCTAGTGAGTAGTTCAAGACCACATTACCATTGGGCCATAATGTTGTTAAAGGCCCGATTTTAATTAATTTAAGGATAAACTCATTTCGGTCCAATTCGGTACATATTTAATAATTAATTTATCTTTTAAAGCCATTTAAAAATATAAACGGTTAATTACTTAAAAGATAATGCTAAGACTTATCTTTAACTTCCCACAAAGTTAGGGGAAGTGGTTATAATCCCATTCCCGCTTATTTCTTCTAAGCCTGAAAGACACAGAGATGACCAAGGCTTGGACTCTTCAGCCACCGGTCATTCATGTTCCAAAGGGAAAATGTTACGGGGGTAATTCAATAAAGAGGCCTGACGAGTTTGGACTCATCAGTTATTGGCCTTCACGGTTTGGAGGGAAAAGCTATTCCACGGATTGCATAAAGGAACTAACAACTTGGAAAAAGATCATCCTCAACCATGTAACCAACTCTTAGGCACGAGATTCAAGATTAGAGATGCCAACAACTTTGGAGCTCCTAACCTATAAATACAATAATCAAAGGAGGATTGAGGGTTCCTCAACCATAAAGTTAATGCTTACAAATTAAACAACTCTTCTTAGAGTTTTATCCCTCTACTCATGTGGATTTTGTTGTTCTTTGCTTAAACGTCTGCCTAGTCCCGTCTAACTCTCATTCTTTACATTTCCTTATACCACCAACCTTTGTTAATCATCATTAATAAAAGTAGGTTTTATTTTATCTCGTTACACTCAATTTTCTAAGTCATTTGGAAAATTATAAGTCATTTTCGATAAGGCACGACAAACCGTGTGATTCTGCCCTTTGAATCATACCAAATCACCTACAATACGAAGTCAGAAGAGGCACGTAGACCTCTACGAAGCTTGAGAAGGCACAAACCTTTTCAACATTTGGACTGCTTTCCAAATGTGTAAAATTTTCACAAAAGACAAAAAAGAGGTACACTTATTAAAAAAAAGGTGTAAAAATCACTATCCTTTATAAAAACATATTTGCCAAGTTCCTTTCCCAATTTAGACTACTGGTTAGACAAAGAACTATGCATTTATCGCATCCAGAGTTGAGTATAATCCATAATAGAGTTCTTTTTTATCGGCAAAAAAGATTTTTTTTTATCGGTAAAAAGGATTTTATTGAAACTCAACAAATAGTACATCGAGATAAAAACCACATCCCAACCACAGAGCAGGGGATGGGCAAGGCAACCACATCTAGCGGACTGCTGAAAGGGATGCGATGGAGAGGGAAAATAAGACGTAGACTATGCTATTTCAAGTAGAGTCATAAGAAGGAGAACATAGCCATTATAGAGTTACTGCGCGCCAAGGTCCTTTATCCTATTAATCTGCTGATCAAATGACAACTCTGCAATTGTTGCATCCAGAGTTGAACATAATGAAACATAGGGTTATTCCCAGGTTTCTTTCATATAATAATCTACTCAGTAAACAACAAAACGTGGTGTTTAAAAATCTTGTCAACCTCAAGTTAGTGACCCTAACACCATCTACACGTGTTGGGATATACTCCATACAAATTTTTTTTTTTTTGAATGGCAAAAATGATTTTATTAATCAAATATCGAAGATACATGAATAAACGGGGAACAAGAGAAAAGAATCAAAGCGATGAACGGTATCCCAACAAGGTTGGCACCCCACCTGACGACAATCATCTGCCTCTCGAGACCCAAAAGATTGAAAGGCTGACGAGGAGACAACCAAACAACCAAACACCAAAACAAAATAACCTGAAGAAGCACCAAGGCCCCTATGAATATGATTCTGATCATCATCGGCAAGTTCCAAATCGGTCGCACAGACCCTAAAACCAGTTATCTCCACACCCTCTTCACCTTCACCTGAAACCCATCAAATGAGAGAGATGACACATGTCAGCAATCCAAATTGAATGTGAGCAAGGGTGTATATGGGAGGATGTGTATGTAGCATTAATGATTAAATTGGTTCATGTTATAGAAGTTGCCGAGAGGAAAAGCTACATAAGAAATTATCTTGATTGGATACTGATTAGTGTATATTTATTGTGAAAAATTTCGGGAATTGATATTGGCACTCCTTTTTTTTTGTTTTTACTAGGTAAAATTACCCTTACACTTTATGAATAGAGACAAAAAGGAAGTGCCAATAAAGAAAAGTAAAGCGTCAATAACAATTTCCAAAAAAAATTAGTAGAGCCCTAGAATTACAACTCAAAACATCAATCTTTTTCCAATATAAATGTGCCTTATAAATTCATAATCGGTATAAAATCACAATAATTTCTAAAGTAATTGTTCTACTCGTTGAGCACCACAACATCCACGAGTTTGATCATCAAAATATTTCTGAAATAGGGTTTAAAAAATTGCCGGATTACACCCGTGCAAGTTTCCCGAAATCACAATCTGCCTAAGAGGCCATGTATTCTTCTACCGTTAAAAAAATAAAAAATAAAAAACTTGGCGTGTACCTAGGGATGACTAGGGCTACAAATGAGCCGAGCTCTTCGCGAGGAGCTCGCGGCACAGCTCGTTAAGGCTCAGCTCGGCTCGGTTCTTTTACTAATCGAGCCGAGCTCGAGCTCGAGTTTTGGACTCGTTTACTAAACGAGCCGAGCTCAGCTCGGCTCGCAAAAGCACGGCTCGTTTAAAAAGGCTTGTTACGTAAATTAGTCTGGCTCGGCTCGATAAGGGCTCGGCTCGTTTATTACCAAGCCGAGCTCGAGCTTGAGTTTTGGGCTCGTTAAGCAAACGAGCCGAGCTCGAACACCTCAAAGCTCGGCTCGGCTCGTTTGCAGCCTTAGGGATGAGCATTTCGTCCGAATCCGATCTGATCCCCGATCCGAATAGATCGGCAATATGGAGATTTGTTCGGAGATTGGGTAGAATATGGAGTTTTTTTTTTTTGAAAATGTTTGGAGACTGGATAGGGGGTGGAGATAAGCATGTCCCCGCCCCGAATCCGTTCCCCGATCCATCCCCGCTCCGCTCCGCCCCGATCCTCCACGACCCGTCCTCCAATCCCTAAAATATATGGGTCCATTCATGAGTTTTGAAACTTTAGGGTCTCACTAAATTTTCTCTAAACATATTGAGTCTCACCGTAAAATAAACATATAGTGAAATTGGGACTCTATGAATTTTTTGTTGGTTCTGCACTAACATATTATACAATTTCATGCTATATGGTGTTACTTATCTCAATAAGACTCTTATAATACTTATTGGTTGTCTTCTATGATCGAGTCTGCTACTGCTACTTCTATAACTGTAACTGGATTCATTTGTTTCTGTTACATGTTTTCCGGAATCATTTACTGGATTAGTTTTGTTGCTACTATGTGCTTGCTACTGCTACTTCTATGGTTTTTCCGCTCGTCCTTTTAATTTCTTGTATCTTTACATTTGATTAATACAAATTCCTTTTGCCGTTAAGAAAAAAATGTATTATGAACCCATTGTTTGGATCCCCGTTCTCCATTTGAAGTGGGGATGGAGGATGAAAACGAAACCCCATTGGGGATCGGGGTGGGGATGGAGGTGGGGAAGAAGTTTGGAGCTTGGGGTGAATATAGTACTATCCGTCCCGATCTGCCTCCATGCCCATCCCTACGTGTATCATCTCGTGATTCACTGATTCATGTCCCCATAACATATTCAGTTACACTTTTGACTTTCCAAAAAAGAGAAAAATATATATTCAATTGCAAGCCAACTCACAAGCTCATTGTATTTCATTAGATGGATGAGGATTCCCGATTGAACTAGGCGTGCATCTCGTGATTCGATGATTCATGTCCCCATGCACATCTTCAATTACACATTCCAAAAAAGAAAAAAAAAATCTATTCAATTGCATGCCAACTCATAAGCTCATTATTTCTTTAGATAGATCGATTTCTGATGGGAAAGTCGAATTTGAAATTAGTCTTGCCAAATAATTGCCACCCCTTTTTTGATCATCCTTTTTTTTTTTTTTTGTGTTTTTGGGAAATTCAATGTCTAAATTTTTTACTAAAAGACAAAAAAAAATGCACTTATCCAAAAAGAGAGTGAAAATCACTATTCTTTATAAAAACATATTTGCAAAGTTCCTTTCCAAATTTAGACTACTAAGTAGACAAAGAACTATGCATATATTGCATCCAGAGTTGAGTATAATCCATTATAGATTTACGCGCGCCAAAGTCCTTTATCCTATTAATCTGCTAATCAAATGACAACTATGCGATTATTGCATCCAGGGATGGAGCGAGAGGGGAGTTAGTGGGGGCGGTCACCTTTGCAAGGAAAAAAAAAAAACCTCTAGTTTTATATAGAAAAAAAAATTCATGTAAATTATATAAGTTCGCCCCTACAAATTACTTGGAAAAAAAATTCGCTTCTGCGTAGCGAATTTCTGACTTCGTCTCTAATTGCATCCAGAGTTGAAGATAATGAAACATAGAGTCATCCCCAGGTTCCTTTAGTATAATAATCTACTTAATAAACAATAAACGCGGTGTTTAAAAATCTTGTCGACGTCAAGTTTGCGACCTAACACCACCCACACGTGATGGGGTATACTCCGTACAAAGTTGATGATTATGATAATACGATTACAGGTTTAAAGATGTACTAAATCATTAGTACGTAATATGGTACACAAATGGCGTGTACCGTAGCTTTCTCTATTAGAACATAAAGTGGTTGCCAAGTTCCTTCATCAATTTATAAATGTACTGAATAAACACCAAACTATGCAATCATTGAATCCAGAGTTGAAGATTTATAAGTAAAAAAAGACTGTAGATTTGTTGCCAAGTTCCTTTCTCAAATTTAATCTACTGATTAAACAAAAACCATGCAATTATTGCAGTTGAGTATAATACATAGAGTTATTGCCAGGTTCTTTTCATGTAATAATCTACTGATTAGACAAAAAAAGTGGTGTAACTGACCTCTATCTTATATATTCACTTGGATCGAACCAAAATGGATATCTCAGGCTTCAATAAAATCTTCAGCTGAAATGGCAGTGAATTACACCAGGGAAGAAGAGAAAAAGGCTTTTCTTGATTCGAAAGCCGGTGTAAAAGGTCTAACAGATGCTGGGGTGGCAAGACTCCCGAAAATATTTGTTCGGCCGCCTGATGAGCTTGCCGAGGAGGTTAAAATGAGCAAGACCAACAAACAGGTTCCGGTTATTGATCTCAGCGCTATTGAGGAAAGTGGTATGCGCGAAAAAGTCGTCACTGAACTCCGCAAAGCATCAGAGGAGTGGGGACTTTTTCAAGTGGTCAACCATGGAATCCCCTTGAAGGTGCTCCAAGGAATGATCGATGGAATACGTAGTTTTCACGAACAGGATTCCGAGACAAAGAAAGTGTGGTATTCGTATGATTGGAAGAGAAGCGTGAGATTTCATAGTAATTTTGATCTGTATGAAGCAAAATCCAGTAATTGGAGGGACACCATGACCATCTCTATGCTTGTTTCAAATCAAATTGACCCTGATCAAATTCCGGTATCGTGCAGGTATGTAGTCCTTGATCCAGATCATTCGTCATGATTGCCGACATGAGTAATCCTTTAGCTATTGAATCAGGGATGGAATTAGGATTTCATATAGTAATACTAAAAAAAATACCTGTATATTTATTTGGAATTTGAAAGGGGAGAGGCCTTAGCCCCCAAACCACATATGTGGTTCCGTCTTTGTATTTAATGTTTCAAACTGCTAATTTTACAACAATAAATGGCTGCATGGTGAAGCCTACCATAATTTGCCCTAGTCCCCTACCTGTGTTTTCCTGACCTCTGTAATCTTGTCCAATTGGGCCATTCTGATTTCCGTGAAATATAATCTGCTTCTAAAAAGAATCAACCATTCTTGCTTTAAGCAACCATCTAAATGCCCATGTAAAAGTACGAAATCAGACCCATTGTAAATCTCAAACTACATTGACAAGAATGCAAATCGTATTGTATTTTCTGGTCTTGAATTCACAGAGCTACATCAGTTGAGTACATAAAGCATGTTAGAAGCCTGGGAAAAACTCTATTCGAGTTGTTATCAGAGGCTTTAGGCCTCAAACACGGCCACTTAAACGCCCTCGAATGTGACGGAGGCTGCAGCTTTGCTTGCCACTACTATCCAGCATGCCCGGAGCCAGAGCTAACTTTGGGAGCCAGCAAGCACACGGATCCTACATTCCTTACTGTACTGCTGCAAGACCATATTGGAGGCCTTCAAGTCATGTATGAAAATCAATGGGTTGACGTTCAACCACTCTCTGGAGGTTTGGTAGTCAACATTGGGGATTTTCTCCAGGTTTGCTCTCATTAATTAAATATCAATTTGTTAACTATATTGCAATTCAGCAATTTTAAAAACATCTTTTTAATTTCCTTTTTTTCTTTTTAATTTCAGATATTATCTAATGACAAGTTCAAGAGCGCTTACCACAGAGTGGTGCCTAAACTTACTGGACCGAGAATTTCTGTGGCGTACCTGTGCGCCGGTGTTTTTACAAAGATTTACGGCCCTTTGAAAGAACTGTTATCGGAAGAGAGTCCTCCCATATATAAGGATTTTCTAGTGAGTGATTATATTGCTAAGTTTTTCGCCAAGGCGCTTGACAAGTCTGCGCTCGACAATTTCAAGCTCTGAATCGTATCCTGATTGATTAAATCGAATAAAGTTTATGGGTGCAGCTGCAGCCGCATTGTGTTTTCCTAATAACTTCTTCTTTCATATTGTCTAAATTGAAACTACGCGTTATCAAGTGTGTTTGTGGTTGTTTGTTTTATTTTTTATTCACACAATAAAAATGGAACTTCCAAAGGTTTTCGTCTCCCTTATTCGGCTTTCCACTTTTATCCTCATGTCATTTCGTTACTTCCAATCATATCCTCCAATTCAATGAGTTGTACTGTACTGTGTACTCTACCATTTTTATTGTTATTGTAAAATTGTCTTTACAGACAACGTTTACACCATGGACAGACCATTTGGTGTAAACAACTTTGTGTGGGACTCATTTTTGGATGTCAATACTAATGATCGGAGTACCTCAGTATACTTACAATATTGTTTTGTGGGTCCATACAAAAACTTAGTTCATTTGGATATCAGTGAAGACTTGACCGATTTATTCTGCTTTTACACCAGAGAATTTAGGGACGAAAACCAATCATAATCTTACCGAATGAGCTATTTTTTTTTTAAACGGCTTCGATCATTAGGGGTCCCACACAAGATGATGTACATTTGGTGGGTACTTGATTTATTAATTATTCTATTTTATTATACCTCTGTCTGATCCATATATATTTGTGGGTTATGGGGTCCAGCATTCACTCTGTACCCGAGTGCCTGCTGCTAGCGCGGAGCAAGCATATTGGGAGGACTAACCGCCTTCACCCGCCGGTGCTGTATGTGCAGCATTGCGAAGCGCTTCATGTCCGCCTGCCGCTTAGTGCAGGGTTTCGCGCTGCCCTTTAAGATTAAGTTGCGCCTTCCTCTAACAACAATTGCTTTTAGATGAGTTGGTTAGCACCTGATCCAACAATATCTATAACCGGGCAAAAAAATAGTGGCAAATTTTTTTTTCTCAAAAATAGCAAATGGAAGCAAAACATATGGCAAGTTGCCTTTTTTTTTTTTTTGGGCAAAATTACACATGGATGCAGTCCCTTGCCATTTTTTTGGCAAAGTGACATTATTCATTGCTTAAAAATGAGATTGGCAACCGAAAATGGCAAGATACCGGTGCGGATGCTCTAAGGCCCGGTTTCACTAACTTGACTTTTTAGCTATTTAGGTTTTCATGGAGGTCATTCTCTCCACGTACATCACCTTAAAAATTCAAAAAGCCTAAAAAGTCAAAAAGCTATATTAGTGGAACGGCTTCTAAACCACTTTGCAAGATACTTCTCTATTTATCTCCTATACGAAATGTGGATCATCACTAGCGTTTGTAGGCATTCACGTCTATCATTATTATATATGCTTAGATAATTACTGAGGTTATATTACGGTGATTAAATGAATGGTTATTGGTGTAGGGTCAATGACGAGGGAGGAGAAGAGATCTGGTTGGTACCGTATATGGGTTAAGGCCTTAAAGGGCTAGAGAAAGGTGGATGAAAGAAAGTAGGTTTCGTGACTAGACTCATGGAGGGGGTGGACACCTTGGCTAGACCCTAAAGGGACTCGGGGATTGTAAGTCATAGCCAGAGCCGGCCCTGACTTTTGGGTGGCTTAAAGCGAAAATCAAAAGGAGGTATTTTTTTAAATCTTAATGAACAAAATGTAAGTTACACTTCCAAAAATAAATACGACTATTCATCAATAAGAAATAACCCTAAATCAATAACCAAAAAATCCAAGATTTCAAACTCTTCACTTATATACGATGTACTTTTTTTATTACAAAAGATACCTAGGAGTACTAAAATGTAAGGGGCCCTTGAAATTCATACTTTTTTGGTGGCCTAAATCGGTCGCAACGCTCGCTTTAGCTCAGAGCCGGCTCTGGTCATGGCATGCGGGGGAGAAAGACAAGAGAAGAACTAAGTGGAAAAACTTCTTACATAAGAATAAGAGTAAAACCTCACTGGCATAATTTTCACTGAGAAGAAAAACAGATAATAAAAGCCCACTGTGGGAGGGGGTGAGCTCTCAGATCTTTTCCCCTCCCCCTCCACGTTGCCACCTAAAATCTGATCTGAAAGACATAGACGAGGAAAGGAGGTAGAGAGAAAGAGAGATGATGATCATATGGGGATTGGATCAACGAATAGTGCGAGAACGAAGTCTTTAAACAATTCTGGATTATTATACCCATCGCCATTCTTGTACATCACATCCTGTTGGCGTGCTAGGTTGAGAATTCGCATGAGGAGATCTCTGGATACCGCAGTTGGTCTTATCATCTCTTCATTCATATCCTTCCATGTATTCTCAACTCTTTTATACAACTCAACAATGGCCTCTGACTCTGAAATTCCATGTTGCTTCATGTAGCACTCAACTCCGGTAGCCATAGTGTAACCTTTATTTTTTTCTTCCTAAAAAATTATAATAAAAAGTTGTTAGAAAAGTGCTGGCTTATATATGCACACCAGAAGTCCATACCGTATCTTCACATATCATAAATTTTAATTTCGAGAATTTTTCCAAGCACTGAAGAACCGAAATCAATTTTTGGAAGTCCTTCAAAATTTATTCCTTAATTACTGGCCCATTTTCAAGTCCAAATTCTAGTCCTATCCCTGGCCTGATTTCTCAGATCTGGGGGTTATTTTAAAGGATCCGGATCCTTTCCGGTCCATGTTTTGGACTAGAGGAAACAGTCCTGATATGGACTGTCTATTGGTAGAATCAATGTTTCGGATAAAAATTTTACCGGTAAGAGTTAACTTTGAATGGTGAGAGTTTGAAAATAAATCCAAACCATTGATTGCCGAAAATGAATAGTCCAGATTAGGACTGTCTCCTCCAGTCCCATTTCCTCTTTTTAAGTACTACTCCCTCCGTTCCTTTTTAAGTGTGTTATCTCGTAATTCCAACTTATTTTCTCTAACAACTTTTACATCTACTTTACATTACTTACCCTTATTAATATAATAATATCCACTAACTTTTCAAAAAAGAATCTACTTTTAAGGGCAAAATAGGAAATGTACCCACTAACTTTTCAAAACACACACTTATTAAGGGACAGCCCGAAATGGAAAGTTAAACACTATAAAAGGGACGGAGGGAGTACTACATGTTCTACCAAGTGCCTACATTACTTTCCTACGTATCATGGATAAGGACATGCGCAGAGAGACTAATACAAGAAGGGGCACTTGACCCCACTCAATTTGATTTTTCAAAGGGAATTTTGATAGTTTGAAGCCAAATTTTATGATTTTGCATGTCCCCAGAAAAAATCTCTATATTGCCCTGACTAATTTAAAATACATAGAAATCTCAAGAGCTCACTTCTTTTTGAGAGTTGATAGCTTTACGAATGAAGCTATCATGCTTCATTTTCAAAATGTAGCAAGTTTGTATATGGGACCAATTATAAAGCAAATTTAATTGATTAGTGTATATCTATGTTATAATTCATCTTTTAATTTCATTATATTTTGAATTAATTTTGGACCCACTCATCAAAATTCCTGGCTCGGCCCTGCATTTTCTATGCGCTTAATTATATCCTTCAATATATTTCTATAATTTTGTATTTATCTCCTAAATGCTATACTAGTGCTTTATTAATTGAAATTACTATCACATCAACTCTCATAAGCCTCAAAAATTTCCAAATAATCTTTCCAGAATTACACTCGTGTAGAAATTGTAGTTTTTGTGTTTTTCCATTTTTTTGTAAAAGAGTGCACTAAAATTTGTTATTGAATTATAGTGCACAATGTTTAAATTTGGTATTATTTTGTTCTCTGCACTTGGGGAATTTTCCACAATTATGATTGAAAAGTGTCCCACTCATCGAGTTTCTGGCTCCACCCCTGATCTTATGCTTGTGGATCTCACGTCCCCCATTTGAACCCGACGTGTATCCTATGGTTCAAATCTATGTCTGCAGCAGCATTGTACGTACCTCGGAGCTCATGATGTCATTGCTGATTCGAGCCATTATTGAGTAAGCAGAGAGCATTCGAGGATTAGATTGTAACCATTGGAACGCCTCATGGGTTGCTATCTCTCCGTCCATGCCTATATATGCGGATGTGACGATAAATGGAGCTGTGACGGATATTGCGGCCTTGGACATATACTCATCGAAGGGTGGTACAATATTTCCTTTGTTTACGATCTCCGTGTCAAGGTCATGGCATTTTACTAAGTCCTTGAGCTGGAGAGACGGAAAACAAATCACCATTTTACTACAAGAATTCTAGTTAAACAGAAATAAAAGATATAGAAACGACACACACACAAAAAAAAAAAAAAACAACGAATGAATGATATTTATGCTTGATGATTTCTTTAAAGATTCAATTCAATAAAATTGCCCTAAACGACCCACTGATGCTAGACTTAAATACGTTGCCTTACTTCCTTTTTTTGGCTTCTTTGGTTTATTATCCCCTTCTTGCTGGTCTCTTTCCTTGGATTAAAAAAAGAAGGCATATGACTTCCATCCCAAAAAAGATTGTCCTGGTCTATAACACGAGAATATAAAATTTATGTATCTTTTTCGCAAAGAAATCAAACTAACTTCGTCGATCTTTTCTATTTGCTAGATATCATTGAGTTCTTATATACCCAAATTAAGGAAAGAGAATGTGATATCTAATTTTCAGTGTTATTGATATTAAGAGTATATATAATAGCTAGCTTCTTGTAATATAACTATTTTTTGTTTGATTTAGCAAAACACAAGTTATTTTACATTCTCAATTGCAAATTTCTTTGAATAAAAAAATAAGCATAAGAGTGTTGTAACAGCCTAAAAACTGAATAAAATGATTTTTGTATTTTTACGGTATTATGCTGGAATAATATCAACGTACAAAGGTATTATATTAGAAAGAAAAAAGCTATATGATATAGTAGTAGGTAAAAGCTAAGAGAAAAATATGTCTATTAAGTTTAGCCCTCTCTCGCCAAAATCCTGGCTCTGTCTCGATGGTATGAAAAATCAGTTCAGGGGTGGGTACCAAATGAAGGCGATATCATATTGGACCAAAGATTACCTCCCATTGTGAGGTCATTTTGTACAAAGATTACAGAAGAATATTTTCTTGTTTGAAATAAAAAGAGACATACTGCTTCTTCTAAATAACGAACACCGTAGGACTTTCGTCCTCGTTTTGACATCATCTCACGTGAATCATCAAAGTACTTTCGGAAACCTGCGTAGAATCCCTTCATGTACTCTGGGAGTTGATCGACGGCGTCCATGACGTCCGTGTCGTCCCACCTAAAAAATTCAAGTGCGCATCGAATGTCAAGTTCAGATCAATGATTAATACACTTTGGGTCCCACAAAATCGGTGGTGGAAAAGGATGGTTTTCCACTGCTGGTGTAAGGAATATTCTCTCTAGATTAAACACAACAAATATCCAATTGATGGAGTGTTTATTTTTTTTCATGGTCACCTTAATTAAACTCCAAGACTTGCTTAAAACGAACTACTTTAATTATCGAATCTCAAGACCTGCTATAGGCACCAAACATCAGGTAATTTTCATCGAAATTTTCAGTGGGGTGAACGAAATTGCACTCGTTTTAAAGTTTTATTTATGTGCATATACATACCTCATCAACGCATTAGTGAAAAGTTTGAGTTCTTCGTAGGTACCATAAGAATCATAGGTATCATCTAAAGCTGATATTACGATATTACTCATTGAGTGAATCAACCGGGCAAGAGAGTATTTTGGGTCGAAAAAACATGCTAGACCAAAACAATAGCACTCCACTACTCTGTCCCTCGCGTAAGGAATGTGTGGCAATATATCCAACTCTTTCCGCCACCTGCATATATAAAACTAAGCAGTTAGATACGACTACGACCACACTGTTCGACTAAGAAAAAAACAGAGGATTCTACACTTCCACTCTAAAATCTTCATTGTTCAACTGTAAATTAACTTTTGGTAATTTTCTAAATTGGGTTCAGCAGGATGCTTCGTCGATGTTATTTGATGAGTTGATTAATAAAGGTTATCGATTGACCAAAAAAAACAGTAAAATTCTTACATTTTCACAATAATATTCTCACATTTACACTGTTCCACAATAAAATCCACATGTTCTACTACACAATTCTCATACTTTATACTGAAATGTGTGAATGATGTTAGTGAAGCCTTGGACTGAGCAATTAATCCTTTTTACTCTTGTTTCGGTTTTAACTGGGCCTCTCACACGGTGGTATTAGTCTCCAGGATTTAGCGAGATGCACGAAAATTAACTCAGACTTCCTGAGTTGTATATGGACATGGATTTCTTTATTGACAGCCCCACTGGATGTCAATATGCTGAAGCAAAAGACAAAAAATGCATACAATCCAATACATTTTTTAATATACTTCCACAGAATTTTATACATCTTCAAAACTATAATAAAAGCCCAGTAAACGATTTTAAGCATTTTCATATGTACGACACTAATAATTACCTGAAGAGGTGGCAAAGTTCTTCATTGTGTAACATCTGCAACCGATTGAAATCAATCTTTGCAAGTCTTAGTACCTTTTCATTCCTAGAAAGGTCATTTTCATAGAAAGAGAGATAATATCTGGCTTGAATTCTTGGAACGTCCCTATGGAGTGGTTGGTACAAGGCATGGGCCACATGTTCACCCAAATCAGGGCTTAAATGTGGTTTCAATGACTCAAGCCCAGCTTTTGCGAAACGAAAAGCCTTATCAAGTATATCTTCACCATGAATCTTCAAATAAGTAGCTTCATAGAGGCTTAACATTCCCCTCACATCATTGCTTATGGTTTCCTTGAACTCCCCATTATCGTTTGTGAATTTCTTGAAGACACCTGTAGAATATTCGAATAGTTTAGTGAATCTTGTTTAGTGCAAAAGTATCTTGATTTGGGGAGTTGACATGTATCAAACGACTCCGAACACATTTGTATCTGGATTTGGGCACAAAGATCAGTTAGTTTTAAATATGATAATAGTACTTACTGGAAGACAAGTTATAACCACGTTGCCTACAAACTCGAAAGTGAAGTGACACCATGAACAAATCATCATGGAAAACATGACTATGATCCTCAAAGTTTTTAAACATTCCTTCTAAATTCTCTTCAATCTCTTTCTCAAAGAGGTAGGAAACACCAAGGCGTTCAAGTGCATCGATCAGAATCATCTTCTCTGATGCTGATTTACCACCTCCAGCATCATTTACTACCATCATATCCTTCACTTCTTCCTTCAACACTTCAACCTCTTTACTGTATTTTTCAAATAACTGCATCAAATATAGCTATGTCAAAAATGGAATTAACTTTTTTCAGAAGTCTTCAAAATATACCAAAAACTAATAATAATACTAATAGGAGTACAGTTTTGTTCATGTTCCACTGTGTTGATTCCCAAAAGCAAAGATGCAAATTAAATAGAGATTGAACTGCATCATCTATGTAGCTACATGTCGGTGAAACATTTTCCCCAGCTTAATAATTAAGGGTCCAGAGTCTTCCCAATCCGGCAGCAATTCAAAACGACTCTTAGTTGCTTGTTTTAGGTCAACATTAATTAATATTAATGAAATACTTAATGAAATTCAAGGGACATTATACTATGAAACCTTGTCCACGACCCGAATTCAAATTTTGTGCCCACCCTTGTTCTTTCATTCAAAATCCAGAGCATCATCAATATACAAGTAACACAAGAAATAGTAGACTTTTAGTCAAAAATCTTAATCTGACTAATCAAACATGGCCTTAAAGCGTATGCAAGAAAGCTAATACATATATTGATTACCTGGGTGTCTAAAGTGAATGAGGAGAATCGATCTCCCCATAAACTGGGTTTATAGTTCCCTAAGGGGCGAAGAGCATCAGGAATTTTAGAGTTTTCCATGAGGAATTGTTGGTAAACGAACACACACACGCATAAAAATATATTTTACGAAAATGAATCAAGCTTGTTGTGAGGGCAAATGAATCAAGCTTCAAGCTCCCTCCGATAGAACAACAGCTTCATTGTTTGTCCAATGATCAAACTAAATTTACTTATTTAAAGGTTGAAAACCAAGCTGCACCAAATATATACGTAACACTTTTCCTATAAATTTATTCTATCCTATAAAGGGTGATCCTTTTGAAGTTGGCTCACATTTCCCACTTCCAAAATTGCACCCCAAGAAAAAGGATTCCACAATTTAATTGACCTCTGCACGAATAACTGCATGGACAAAAATGTAAAACACCCCGGGCCACTACCCCACGTATAAATTTCGTGCAATTACTTTTCCTCTGCATGATTCACGAGATCCCATGGCTGCCTTCGTCCAGCCACTTCATCCAAAAGATAATCTATTGTTTAACCAAAATCCAAGAAAGCACGTCCACCCACTTCATCCACCCAATAATTTCAAAAGATAATCTACTGTTTACACAAAATCCAAGAAAGCACAAAGACTATCTCTTTTCTTTGCCCATACTGGAGGAAGAGCAGATCCAGCCATGCATGAGAGTTACCGACAGATCCATGAAGGGAAGAAGTAAAGGAGAGGAGAGGAGAGGGCAGGAGGGGCTGGGAGAAGGTGGAGAGGCCAGGAGGGGCTGGGAGAAGGTGGATGGGGCAGTGGGGGAGGGGACGTGTAGCGGAGGGAAGAGAACTTCTCCAGTCAGATCGCCCTCTCTCACTCTCTCTCTCTCTCTCTCTACAACTCTGGTCTGCCCAATTTTTATTTTTTTATTTTGGACCAAGGGGAGGCCGATCTAGGCCTCCGTCACCGACAGCAAGCGGTGGCGATGACACCGGCAATTTGTTCCATTTTTCTGATTTGTTTTTTGGTTAGTTTTAGGTTTTTTTTTATGGATTTTAGTTTAATTTTATTTTGATCTCTGTTTGTACTATGCTGGTTTGATTTAATGGAATTTCTCTCTTCATTTAAAAAAAAAAGTTTTCAATTCGGAAAATTGGTAAAGTACAGAACCGTGTGGACCTCATAGTTCGCTGCCATATTTTAATGATCTGAACCGTTCAATTGGTTAAAACATGTGTTTAAGGATCGCCGCAAGGAATCAGCAAAAAATGACCAAGAAGGGCTTCATCTAAGCAGTTTTTCATAAAACTGTATATGAACTACATATATATAGCAGTTTTTCAATCAATTCCAAGACCAAAAATGGTTACCTTTCAATCAGTTTCAAGAATGGTCACCTTTTCAACAAATTGTCTTCCGGGATAACTTTTCAATCAATCCGTCATCCGAGACAACTTTTCAATTAAGTCGTCCTCCGAGACAACTTTTCAAACGTGAATTCACTTGCTACCATTTACTATTTGATTTACTGAAGGCCCAGTATAAGCCTAAGGTATTGATTGTGCATTTCGGGTCAGGAAAACCCGTAGTGAATTTTGAATCAGTTTCGCATTTTGCCAAGGGCCAGGAAAACCCAAGGCATGGTTCAATGGGCCAGGAAAACCCTGTGAATCGCTTGCTTGATTTTGTTTCCAAGGGACTGGAAAAGCCAAGGCATAGTTCAAATGGGCCAAGAAAATCTAGTGAATTGTTTGTTTGGTTCAATGGGCCAGGAAAATCCAGCGAGCCGTTTGATAATTTTGTTGCCAAGGGCCGGGAAAACCCAAGGCATAATTTTAGTGGGCTAGGAAAACCCACTGATTTGCTTAAAATAGTCCCAATGAACTACGCTACTCTGATCCCTACAATAGGATACGTAGGCAGCTCGTAAGAGAACTACCTAATATATTAAATGCTTGTGTGCTTGCTTGTATTTTGATTTTACTTAAGGATTCTGGAAAGCCTAAATTGGGTTGTCTCTATCTTGGACGTTACTCGTATCAAACAATGGTATACAAATTCCGTCAAAGAGGGGCAAGTATGGACACCTCAATTTGGGCCCTTTGGGACACCCTTAAATAATGGTTGGTGGGCTCCCCGGTAATAAAATGAATCGAAACATCCTAGGAAAGCTAGAACGATGCTCTTTCTCCATCAAAAACTCAAATGAGGCATTTTCAAAACAAATCTTAGTATACACCATCTTCTAGTACATTCAAAACCCTCTTTATATATATATATATATATATATATATATATATATATATATCTTTTAATCCGTTTTAAAATGAGGGATATGCAAGTGTTTTACTAAAATAACTTCTTTTCCGGCCTTCTGGGGGTAAAATGATCACATCTTTTAATGTACAAAAGATCTTGGGTTCAAATCACTTAGGTTAGAAAGTAGACTCAACCAATTTTTCAATGCTTCAAACTACGCACAAAACGGAGTTCAATAACACCTAGGATAGTCCCGCAAAGTTGGGTCTTCTATGATGTCAAACTTGAGTGCTCGGGTCAAACCTCCGGTCAAACTTAGCGCTCAAATCCATTTCTGAACACTCAAGCGCTCAATTAGTTTCATTCTTGAGCGCTCAAGTCAAAGTTTAGTAGGCATAATCCATCTTCTTGTTTATTTAGTTATTTCATGCCATTTCATTCTCACACAATCATACATTGCTGCTTCAAATCGCACAAGCATAGTGTATCCATTACTTTAAATCTCGGTTTATTGTTTCCCTCCCCTTTATGTGAACAACAAGGTTAGGAAATAAAAACGTTTTCAAAAATCCCACAAACACCAATGAGAGACCGACCATCGAATTGGGCAAGAGGAGTGTCATAAAACCTTTCCACTTTCGCAACCTAGCTCCCGAACCTAAAATATTATTGTTATGAGGGACCGGTAAACAAATAGCCTTTACCAAATAAAAAGCACGGAACTCATTCAAGTTCGATTCCCCAGCTGGCAAACCTCAAACTTGGGTGGCGGCTCCGAATTGAATGTTTCCGGAGAAGGGTGCCCACAACAGCGACTAGGACGAGAGGCGAGAATGATGCTTGAACCCACGATCAATTACGGTTGGCCTTTTTTCTTTTTTAATCTAATCTCAACATCCCAACTTGTAAAAGAGGGAAAGATCAAGAAGTGTAGCAGTGTCATTGCTAAACATTGATGTGATCGTTTGGTAAATTAGGAAAAATATTAGGCGAGGTAATAGATTTCTTAAAAAAAAATCAAAAGTTTTGGGTAGGGTGGGTAATAGATTTGTTTAAAAAAATTGGCGGATTAATCTATATAGTTATTAAAATTTTAAAAAAATTTATTATAATTATGAGAGACTTTTGAAACTTGTATAGGATGGTCGCCCGGCCTCATCAGCCCTTGCGTCCATCATTATACGTGAATCACGACTTATGACAATTTTATACTTCTATATAATGAAAAAACGTGAAGCACCACTTTCAACAAATTGATTTGCGGATCAACGTGAAGAACGACTTATATATGATAATAACTAGGAAACAAATATAAGAAAGAGACTCATTTGATCATATGCTAAAGGAAACAACAATTAATAAATAAAAATTCCTAACCCAATAGTCACAAGTCACAGAAACTTTCAACCCACCATATTAGAAAACTATATAATGTAAAAAATGAAGCGACAGGATTTCTAACCAGTTGTCTTTTATAGATCGTTAGGTGGTATGGCTCATGTTATGCACGAGTGTCGTGTTTGTGGCTTTGAATATAAATTGAGTTTTGACCGGCAGTTGGGTGTAAATCCTATAATATTTGCGATTCAGATCACGGAAACATGCACGAAGTACATAGTCGTTTTATTTTTTTTTTCAAAATTCATTCGGTATTTACAATCCCAAATTCTAAATGAGAAATTTGAAGATTAGATCAATTGTTTACAATTAATCTAATTCAGATGAGTTTTTATTAGACCACCCAAATAATTATTTAAAAATTATTAGATGGCTCGGATTATTTGTGTGGGACCCTAGTAAGCCACACACAATCATCCATACCATATGAAAAACATATGAAAGAGAGAGAAGCAAAAAAAGACAGAGACCAAATTACCCATAAACTACACCTATAGCCCTTCCGATTGGGCAAAATTGGAAAAATGAAGCCAAAATTGAATGAGGAGCCAAATTGGAAAAATTAAGCCCAAATTGGCAAGCCACCAAATTGAGCCTACGCCCTCTTCTATATACACATTGTAGATAAAACTTTTTAAAAAAAAACGTCGAGTTATGGTAATAATAATTTAAAAAAAAAGGTGAACCGCCACTTCCAGCAAATTGGTCTGCGGAAAATTTAAAATCATTTTGTGATTGATAAAAATAAAAATGTTGGTGAGGCAGATAGATTTTACTTCGTAATTCAAATCTTCCACTACTATGATATTTTTCCCAAACATACCCCCAAGGATTTCAAGGGTTTTAACTTTTTGATCGGTAAAAAATTTATTAGTGAAATATTGAAAAATTGTTCATCAAGATGGATGGAGAGGGGATGGAACTCCAATCAAGGGTTGGAGAAATTTAAACACCAAATCACAAGCGCTATAAACGCCCAAAGGCTAACTCCGAATAATGAAGCCCAAAAACAAACGAAGAGCCAAGGCCACCACACCTAATGGCCTAAGCCTAAGCAGGGCACACCAAATAAAAACAATTAAGCCCAACCCAAAAACCAACACACGAAACCCTAGCCTTCTTCACTGCACCACCCCACCGACAGCCGTCATCCACCGCGCCATTGGCTCACTCTGCCACCAACCACCAACCATACCTTTTATCCGCCCGCAATTCTCTTTAGAAATTTATTCGCAGTCGTAGTTGGTAGAAGAGAGACATTAGATATCATGTTCTGTACGGGGGGACTAGAGGAGATGTGTAATACTGCAGGGCTGTTTTCGTGAGGAGCCCTTTAGAGTGCGACAAGTGCTTTAACCTAAGATTTCATAACAAAATTATTTACAACTCTTTTAAAATTCATTTTATTTTTGGTTGCCCCAGCCCGAAGGCTTGCAAGGCTTTTCCCTGGGCTGACTTTGTGACCTTACCCAAGTTATAGCTTTTCTCCCCTATATAAAGACCCAAGAGCCGAATGTGTTCCCACACTTGCATGTTGCCTAGTATTCCACTATCATAATCACAAGTAGCATCACATTAATAATTGGGTTCAATTACTCCAATTTCTAGTAAGTACTGATCATAGCTAGGACGGAGGAAATGGCAGCTGTATGTACTGATCTAAAAGGAAAGGTGGAAAGGCAAGTAGAGATCAAATCAGATGGGGATGTGTTCCATGAACTGTTTAGGTACAAACCAGACCATATCTCCACCATCTCCCTTGTTGAGAACATGTGTGAAGGATAAAGTCCCACATTGAATAAATAGAAAAATGATTAGTCCTTAATATATTATTGGATGGCTCACCACTTACAAGGCTTAGCCTTTTAAGTGGATATGGGTCATTCAATGTATATTGGGTCCATGTAATGTGGTGGACTCCGTGGATACTCTCAAACGGAGTAGGCCTACGTGCACACGGGTAGACCTTCAGGCGAATCAGACTCCTAACAAGTGATATCAGAGCCGATGGCTGACGATCTATGGGCAGACTCTCCTGGAAGCATCGGTGGTATTGGGCTTGCACGGAGACTCTCGGAGGAGCGGGAAAATCCATTGTAACTCTCGATGGAGCAAGAAAATTCCTGGTGCATGTGGCAGGTGACCGGCAGCAAGGTGGCTCTCGGTGGAGTGGGTACTCTCGATGGAGCAAGAAAATTCCTGGTGCGTGCGGCACCTGGCTGGCAAGTAAGGTGGCTCTCGTGGAGTATGGTGGCTCTCGATGGAGTCGGTGTGGTAAATAAGCCCAGGTTAGGACATGATGTTGGAGAGATAGATCAAGAATTAAGGGGGAGTCAAGAGGATTAGATCGAGGGGGAGTTAGGCCCAATGAATGGTTCACACATGAGGGGGAGATTGTTGAGAACATGTGTGAAGGATAAAGTCCCACATCGGATAAATAGAAAAATGATTGGTCCTTAATATATTATTGGATGGCTTACCACTTACAAGGCTTAGCCTTTTAAGTGGATATGGGTCATTCAATGTATATTGGGTACATGTAATGTGGTGGACTCCGTGGATACTCCCAAACGGATTGGGCCTACGCGCACATGGGTAGACCTTCAGGCGGATCAGACTCCTAACATCCCCTGATAATATCCATGGTGTTGATTTGCACGAAGGTGACTGGGGAAACAATGACTCTGTCATCACTTGGAACTATACTCATGGTACGTGCGTACGTAATTAACCCAATTCCCACTCCCATTTTAAGCTTCATTTGTTTCGATATAAAATATTTTCCAGTAAACATGTTTTTCTCAATTTCCGTTGTTTGGTAAGATAAGAGAAAGTAAAACAATTTCCTCAATTTCCAAATATAGAGACTCCTACCTCCATTTTAGTCTATAAATCTCTAAAAAAGACGGTGGGTCCCTCCAAAAAGTACAAAAATTTTTATAAAAGAGGGATCCAATTACAAATTTTTCCCTCTATATATCACATCCAGTCTCTAAAGTAGAGTTTTAGAGCTTGGTTGCGGATGGCCTAATCCAACAAGTTTTGTGAAGTATCCCAGATGTATTATTCGAATCGATTAGTTGTATTAGAACTTGTCTACCTTTGATTGAAATTTATGCGGACTTCATTTAGTGCTTCGAGAAGTTACTCCAAAAGTAAATTCTGTATATTTAAGAGCAAAGCCAATGCAAGAGCTATACTTAGTTCTATACTCATAATTTGATACCAGACTCAAAAAATCCAAATCCAGTGCAGTGCTATACTTGGTTCTAAAATGGCACAAAGCTATACTTGGTTCTATATTTAGAACCAAGGATGGCTGAACCAAGGATGGCTATAGCCATCCTTGCCACGTCATAATCCAACTGCCAAATACCAAAAAAATGGGTGGGAAACACATACCTGAATCAATGGTGATTTCTTCCACTGAAAAGCCCTCAACTTCCATGGCCTTCGCCGGAATCAATGGTGATTTCTTCCACACGGGAAAACCCTCAACTTCCATGGGTGTTTGTGAGTGTGTGTGTGTGAGAGAGAGAGACTTATCGACTTCAATGGGGATTTTCCCCATCCCCAATTTTTAGATCTGGAATTGGTTCCTCCTATAGCACCAGACGTTGCTTGGGGAGAAGATATAGACATGAGAAATTATTTGGTGTTGCAAGATGCACACCAATTGGTGTGCCAACGGGCTAATCAACGGCTAAATCTAACCCAACAACTATTTTTTGATTTTTTTTTTCATTCCAACGGTAATCAACGACTCTTTTAATTCTTTTGTTTTCACCCAACGGCTCTTTTGTTCCAAAATCAGTTTTTTTGTCCCACCCACTATAAATTTGAATGCAAGGGTGCACCAAATTCTTACAACAATTTGCACCAATTTTGATACCAAAATTATTCCACTCATTATGACATCGTCAAGAGGAAAATCTTTCACTCCCGAGCAAGACGAAGCAATTTGCCGAGCTTATTTGTGCATTACTGAAGACCCGATTATTGGTAACTCCCAGCCACGAAGTCAATTCTGGCATCGAGTGCTACAAGAGTATGAAGGAAAAACAAATGACGATCAACGATCTGAATCAAGTATCAAATCTCGTTGGCAAATAATCCAGAAGTGTTGCAACAAATTTCATGGGTGTTTAAGAAGTGTTGAAGCTCTACATCAAAGTGGAATGACACATCAAAATGAGGTAATAAATAAAATCTTCTTATTTCTTTTGAACTTGTACTTATAATTATTATTATTATTATTTCTTATTTTCATTTAATAATAAAATTTTCTTATCCAATTTACAGTATGATATGGCAAAGCGTACTTTGAAGATACTGGAAAATATTTCAGTGGTATGGATGGTTGTTGGGCCATCTTAGAACATGCTATTAAGTGGCAGGATATCACTCCCAGTGGGAGGAAAGCAAAAACTTCTGAAGCCCCTCAAATTCCAGACAGGATGTCATTCCCTTTTTCCCCTAAAGAAACTCAAATTCCAAGCACTTATGAGTCCCTAGATGCAGAAACCACTCCTTCAAGTGGAGGTACTGGTAGTGTGTCCTCGCCAAGGAAGAGGCCTGGTGGAAAGAAACTAGCAAAGGAAAAGAAAGCAAAGAGCAAGGTTCAAGAAGTTGAGAATGCAAGACATATTAATTTGTTGGAGACACTCAACAAAACTGTAACAGATAACCAAGCTAGGAGGATTGAATTGGAAGAAAGGAGAGTTGCATCTCTAGAAAGGCAGACAGTATGTGAGGAGAGGGAGACGGCGAGGAAGGAGAGAGAGACAGAGAGGAAAGATAGAGAGATGGAGGAAAGAATTATGCAGATGGACTTGACTGTCATACAAGACCCGCAAATGAAGGCTTATTATGAGCATCGTAAAGCTGCAATCTTGGCAAAATGGGTCAACTCAACATCCACAACTTATTATAGTGATCTACCCGAATATTGATTATTGTAGTTTTTTTATTATATAAATGTACCCTCTTTTGTTGTTTTTTTTTTTTTTAAATCTACTAATGTAATGCTTTGAAATTGGCTAATGAAATGCATTTTATTTAACTAATTTCCGCAACACGGGAAACGTAGTACAACACGAGAAACGTAGTACAACACTCAAACTAAAATTATTTAGCTAATTTCCACAACACGGGAAACGTAGTACAACACGGGAAACGTAGTACAACACTCAAAGGGGTTAAAAAACGGGGTTGAAAATAACGTACATAGTTGAATTGGGGTTGAAAGTGTAATTAGAAATGAGATAATGGGAAAGTTAATTAAATTTGGAACTGTTTAGTTCTAAAATAGAACTAAGCATTGGAGACTGAGTTCTATTTTAGCACCAAAAATCACTTTTTGGTGTCAAAATATAGCAATAGCTATAGCTATTTTAACATTTGCATTGACTTTGCTCTAAAGTGAATCTAAAACCACTAATATCTCACTTTCGGGAATAGTTTTCTGGTACAGACTTGAGGTTTCCGTAATAATGACTCCCCATAGTAACTTCAATTGTAGTTCATTTGAAATCTTTATTTGAGATCAAAATCGTTCATTTTTTCATAAATGTTGATCACGTTATGATTACAAAAAAATTATGATCATCGGAGATTAATAGTCACATAATTGAGACAAATCTGTCTTAATGCGTATTCTCTAAACGATATTGGTCATTCCTATAAATGCTATTCAACCATATGTTTTTAATATTAACTTAATATTATCCAATTAATTTTTTTTTGTTTATATGAACGATCTACTTAATATTTTTGGCAAATTATACGATTCCGATCCTAAATAAAAATTGTAGTGAGCCCACAATTTGACTCACTACGATATCCAAATTCATTGTTGCTCGGGGACAACTGGACAAGAAGGGAAATTTCGCCTAAAATCGTCTCGAAACGATTAGTAGCACCGCCACCGCGAGTACGCTTCTCTCTTCGGCTCTCTCATGGCTTCGACGGAGCAGCCACTGAAAAAGCGAAAACTGTCTGCAGAACCGCCGCCGCGAAACGTCAAACAGAGCTCCTTAGATCCGCCGCTAGCACCTGACGAAATCCTCAGGCGACGGCGAAACAAAGAGGAAATTCGGACCCTATACGACTGTTACAAGAGGATCAAATACTGTCTCTCTCAGAAAGATGACGCCAGGCTTACTATGCCCGACCTCGAACAAGCTTATCTCTCATTCATTTCTGCTTCAAGAGGTCAGAAATTTTCTTATCGACTCGTATTCTCGTGAAATTTCTGGACTTTTTTTATTTGATTAGAACATCTCATTGGGGTTTGCTCAAATTTTGAGTTTTTGTAAAAAAAAAAGAGGGTAAGGGTTGGAGTTGCTAGGGATAGTGGTTTGGAATTTTCATTTGTTAACTGAATTCAGGTTCACACATGGGATGACATCTCCAGCCCTTACATTTACTTTTAATCAAATTGCAGTGCGAATTCCAGTAAAAGCTTCAGCTTTTATGAACCATTCAATGAATAAACCAAATGCAAGTAAGAATTTGAGGTAAGGTTTCATTAATGGTAAATTTATGGATTTGATTAGGAGAGAATGGCCAAATATTTGATTCTCCCTGGATTCGGTGTTAAAATTTAAGTAAAACTCAATTTGGTATAGGTTTGAGTCAAGGATTAGGGTGCATTCTAAGGGTTTCTTACTTGAAATCTGGCTCTGAGTCAAAAAATGGCTGGGGTTGGAGATGCTCTAAGACCGTCTCCATTGCTATATTTGGGGGAAAAAATTATGCATAGCGTCACTAATGGCAGACAGTCAGAGACACACAAAGTAGCATTGAGGCGTTTTGTATATGTATTGTGAAGAAGTGGATATGGATTTCTGGGGTCCTTTTTGTCAAATTTAAGTTCGAGTCCAGATTTGTGTAAGGGCTGGAGATGCCCTAACACAGTAACATATACTATCTGCTAGATTGGAAGGTCAAAACTTTGCTCGATTTAGTGAATTGGTCCTCATATCAGTACTCACTTTGTTTCTTAGGGTTTTGTTTCTTTTCTTTTGAACTTCCTTTATCAGCTTGCGGTTTGCTTAAATTATGAACACTGGTCATTTGTGGGTGACCTGAAGCACTATGGTCATTGTGGCACTGAACAGAAAAATTGGAGGACGGTTTCCCTTTGTTTGTAAGCTTATATGTTGTACTTTTTTAAGCTTATATTTTGTACAAACTTGAAACTCAAAAACCATGCGGTATTCTCTAGGAGCAGGAGGGGACATCCATACTTGCAAGCAGTGGTGTAGCTAGAAAAATGTGTCAGTGAGGGCACTAGGAAACAAGAGTTCGGACAACAAACCATACACCCATGAGTTGGTGGTTGTTTACAATACAATTGTCGCTTGCGTCTTGCGGCGTGAGAAAGAAATGTGAGTTTCAGGCTGTGTGGAGTGTTATTTAGTTCACTATCTAAAATATTGATGAAGATATCTAAAATTTCCGTTTTCCACCGTGAGTTTTTATTGCTTCAATAATGAAAACACATTATTTTGTAGGGCTTGATTTGTAAACAATTCAAGAAAAAAAATTACTTCATTCCTATAACGCTATGTATTTGATCAAATAAAACGTGTCATGCTTTTATAATTTGGTTTCAACTTTTTGACAAAAGTATTGTATCATTTGATCAAGCATTTAGTAATAATTTATATAATTCCTCTAGACTTAGGTTTCTATTATAAATGGTTCCGATCAGAAGTGGGACCCAATATGAATCTTAAATAAAGTATGTAATGTTCATTCTATTTTTGGGTGAGTGGACAAAACATCTTTGGGTATGTGATTCTGTGAGTGAAGAATTGTCGAAGTAACTTAATTGTTTGGTTCTAGTAACAACTAAAACTTGCGAAATATCCAAAAATTCTGAGTTTAAACTTGGCATCTTATTGGGGCCAGGCCACAAGAGATAAATCTCTTGTAAATTTCATAGTCTCTACGTGTATGGCTTGGGTTTGACTGGACCGGAGAGGGATATTGTCAAGGTGCACGTAAGCTAGCCCGGACAACCCTGACCGTAAAAAGAAAAAAAAAAAGTTGCGAAATAAAAAACGGCAGTGTGGGCACGTGCCCACACTGGCCCAAGGTTGGCTCCGCCTCTGCTTGCAAGGATGGTAGTGACAAGGAAATTTCTAGCAAGTTGACAGCTCAACTTCATCGTTATAGCTAAACTAGAGCTCAACTCCTTTAGTCCCTGTCCTCTTTGGATCTATTGAATATCTAATTTATTTCTGACTATCAGAAACTTTCGCAGAGGATTGTGATTGAACAAGGGCATTCCACTGGATTTGTGCATTTTTGTGCTATTTAGTTGATTAATTTGCTATAGACCTCCTTGAATCCTTCCCTTCTATGGCAGGCTTGATAGCCCACTTTTCCTTTCTAGTTATGTTTTTATGTGGTTGGCTTCTGTAAATTATTGATTTTCCAAATGCTATGAAAGCCGTTAATGCCCAAATGCGGTTGTCTGCTTGTGGGGAGAGGAAGAGCATTGTATAGCATGCTTGGATATGGATTGTCAAGACAACATGGTGACACTCTGACATGAAAACTCGTGGAAGTTTGGGGACGTACTTGTTGGGGGGCCCAGAAATACATTTCAGACATACAAATTTAGGGGACCTGTAGCCCTGCACCAACTACTTGGGTTTATATAAGGATGAATAAAAGTACATTATGCGTGCTACTATTGCGGGTAATGTAATGATGTGTTCTCTTTCTAAACAAAATACCTTTTCTACTTAAAAAGACTTGCATGCTCAATCTTTGTTGGCCATGTCAATGTGTAGGATACCCTCTTATTGTCTAGGAGAAAAAAAATATATATTGTGGCATGTCAATCATGAATTTGGCCCCTCTTAAGGAGGGTCCATGTGGCTTAGACACCAAATAAAATGACACGCGCAGATATTTCCACTCTGAATGGCTGGATAACACCCCCTGGTCTCGACCTTTTATCAAGATAATCACTGTGTGTTCAATGAATACTGAATTTATAAAAGAAACTGGAACACTGTCCTTTGTTCAAGCAGACATGGAATACTGATGAATTTAGGGCCATTTTGTAGCATATAAGCAGAAAAGCAAGAAGGTAACCTGTAAAATTCTCAGTTTTTGTCTTCTACAATTTATGCATCTGCTTTGCAGGCTGTACAAGCGTCCAGCGCATTGTAGCGGATCTCATACCCCGATATGCATCGCACTGTCCAACTGCCCTTGAAGCAGCAGCTAAAGTTCTTATCAATATGCACAACTGGAGCTTGGCTGTAATACATAGAGGAGAGGATGCCGATGGTGTTGCATTCAGGACTGCAAAAGCTTGTATATTTGGTTTGGCTGATATTTGTCACACAGCTTCATCCGAGGCGCCAACATCATCGGTCATTCATGGAATCTGTTCTGCAGTTTTCCTGAATGTGCTCGCATTCCTCGTATCCACTTTTGAGGGGAAGGATATTTTCCAGATTATTGATACGGAAATTCTTTTGCTAGACTATTCTGCTGAGTTCTTGTCTGAGCTTGAGCAGAAGTTTTCCGATGTGGATGAATCTGAATTAATTAAATTATCCAAGTTCCGGGTGCTATGTCTTCTTAAGATTTTCTTCTGCTGTCCTAGAAATTTGCTTGCAGCCTCATTTGAGCTTCTTGAAAGTACTGCAGTGGAGGGAGCATACAAAGAAGGACGCTACTTACTTAGTCAAGTGACAAGCAGGCTTCATGCTTCTGCTATAGATCATGATTTGGGCAGTACTAAAAATGAACATAAATCATCAACAGCAACTATGGTAGGTAAAGGCGATGATGGTAATAGAGAGGGGCAAGTCTTGGATGGGGACCACACTCTGGTGGGTGCATCGCCTGTACTAAAGAACTGTTTGTTAGGGCTGGTAAACTTCAAAACTGCTTTATGTCTTTGATCCAATCTCATAAACTTTACATGGTAATTAAGTGAAGTGTGATAATTTCTGGTGTTGGCAATTATTGATCCCATCCATCTAGATAATTCTTTCTGATTGATTTGAGAGCTGCTTGTTTGAGGTGTATTTGAAGTTACATACTGCTTGGTTAACGTGTCTTTGAACTTACATACTGCTCAGATCCTTGATATGATCCTTGTTCAGAGTCTTATGTGAAACCATCCTTAACTGCATGGAAGGATATTTGGAATTCCTTCCAGGATTTTTTCTCGAGATGGCTGGAAGACTGTAATGTGGCGGTTTTGTTGCTACAGTCTTAGGTGACAAACCTGTATGCATAGAAATCGTTTGGCTAACCTGTTCAGTAGATAAACCTTTTTTAATTGAGAACTGTGAGGGCATAGTGTATTGAGTTTCCACGCTATGTTTTGCAGCAAGTGGAATTATGGCTGCTGTACAGATTTTGTTGTTGTAGTATGAAAATTGTTGCTATAAATAACAATTTCTTTTCTTACATAAACGCAGGCGAGATATGAATTGTATACTTCTGTTACTCTCATTTATGTCCAACAGTGTAAATCATGTGTATATTATCTGGTGTACGTGTTATGGATCCTGGAAGCTGAGTGTTTAAATGAATATGAGGTTTTGATGTTTTTTTATGATTGAGGTATCTAATGATGTGTGTTTGATCCTGTTATTGGTTTGTGGCTTAAAACTGACATTATCTTGTGCCTGGGAATGCAGGCTGTTGCCAAGGATCCTTCATTGACAAAGTGGATATTTTCCAAATACAAGAAGTTCTCCAAATCGTCATCTTCAGAAATTGTTTCAGAAGTTTCGTCTTTCATGGAAGGAATATGCTTATCTTTTGCCGAGCTAGTTAAGCTTGAAGACAGTGGAGTGCATAGTGATGAAGACGATTCAAATCCTTCTAATTACATAAATAGACAATATTTGGTTTCTAGGAGCAGCAATCAACTTGAAACCTCTTCCGAAGTTTCTCGAAGGGAATGTAAGTCCAGGGTTTACGATAGACCTGGCAGTGATGAATTAACGGACAGATTTTCAGGTCAACGTCTAAAGCCTCAGAGTTCTATTGTTCCTCTTGAAACTGACCTCCTTTCGAATGCAAGTTCTAGTCATGATAGTGGTGGCTCAAAGTCTATAAATTTTGAGACTTCGGAACCAGGTGATTTATCCCATGGTTGGTCTTCTACTCCCAGGGATCTTTCCAACAATCAAATTCCCTCACCTGTTTCAAGAAAACCCTCGGACTTCAGGGCTAGGTCATTTGAATTTAGAAACCATTACAGCCAAATTGAGAAGAATCAAGTTTCTAACTCGGATCTTAGCATGCCTATCTTGAGATCTTCCAGTGGAGGCACAGATACTGTTTTTGAGTCTCCTAAAAGTCACGCTGTATGGTACTCTGATGGGGACCCTGGGGCCATGGACATTTTCCCAGCTTCCAACCAGCTGTGGTTAGGTTCCTTAGGCCCCGATGCATCTGAAGCTCTTGTAAGGTTTCAGTTTGAGAAGTTTGGTCCGGTAGAGAGGTTTCTCTACTTCTCCTTTAAAGGATTTGCATTAATTGAGTACAGGTATATTATGGATGCAATAAAAGCTAGAGAGATTATGAAGGGGCACTCCCCTTGGGGTGATTGCCTCCGTGTAAAGTTCCTAGATGAAGGATTGGGAACCAGGGGAACTGTGAATGGCGTTGCAGTGGGTTCTAGTTGCTTTGTTTATATTGGAAAGGTTTCAAGTCAGTGGGCCAAGGATGAGATCCTCCATGAATCAATGAAGGTTGTTTACAAGGGGCCACGCATGGTTACTGATCTTACTGTTGAAGGTGCATTGCTGGTGGAATTTGAGACTCCTGAAGAAGCTGCTGCTTTAATGGGACATGTTAGACAACACCGTAAGGAGAGAACTCATCCTCTACCCTCTATTCATGGTGAGTTATGGAGAAATGATGGGGGCAATACCATTGTGGAGTCACCACATACTCAAACAGTGCTTGAGAGCCCTGCGGATGGATTTAACACTACAGAACAGATATGGATGTATAGAAAACCTGAACATCAGCTTCATACTGGCCTGGGGAATATTCCATGTACACCCACTGGTCCCGCACCACCTCAGCCGCCTATCCTTTCGACACCACCTCAGCCGCCTATCCTTTCAACACCACCTCAGCCGCCTATCCTTCCAACACCACCGCCACCATTTCCATCGTCCCCATTTGTTCGACCCATGTATTTTCCTCCAAACAGTTGGGATGCACGCGGATTAACCCATCATCTCCCTTTTATGCCCGCTTCTATTACTCCACTTGCACAAATGCAGGGAAGCTCACAGCACTCCGCCCAGATGTTTTCGTTGCCTGTGGGGCCGCCCCCTCTAGCATCGCTGCCACCTCCTTTGCCTCAGTCTCAGCCACCCCTAGTTCCACCACCACCAAGTTCTCCCCCTCCCTCTCCACCTCCGCCTCCACCTCCACCTCCACCTTCAGTTGTGGAATCTTCCCATTTGGAATCTTCTGGGCAGTATCTACAGTATCAGTGGCAGGGAACATTGGGTAAAAGTGGGGTCCATTACTGTGCAATTTATGCTGTTAGAGTGGATTCTGATGCTTGCAAATACTTTAATGCTGTTTCTGAGCCTGCAGAGTAAGGACTTCCATCTTAAATAATATTCTTCTTAATGTCTGCGTGGAGAATAAAATCCAGTAGTTTATTTGACTGACATCTTTTCAGATGGCCGGTAAAGTTGGATATGAACAAACGCACGGATTTTCGGCATGTGACGTCGACATTTTCCAGTACCCCATCTCATAAAGTATGCTCTCTCCCCCTCTCTGGTTGGCAAAGTTATAGTTTTGTAACCCAATTAAAGCCACCCACACATAGTGCAATGCTTAATGCCATGTCCTTTAGTAGCAAGTGGTAATCCCAAAAGTTGTGGTTGTTAGAATAGGCCTCCAATCCCTCTTCCAAAGGTCTTAATCTAACTATTCTAACAATACTGACTTTCGCCGTATCGAAAAGCAAAAAAGAAAGTCCCTGAAGCCATCCTCTCCCCTACATTCCCGTCTTGCATGCGGAGACGCAAACTCCATACATGCATGGAGAAGCAGAATGCAAATAGAGAAATGCAAATTTTTAGAGAAGAAGATTGCAAAGGGGCATACGTGACGGGAACCATGGTTATGGTGCCCAAACGTTATAAGGAAAAACTAAAGAAGTCAGTCCTTGTTTTCTGTTGCCTTCAAAAGAAGACGAGGGACAAATGTAGACTGAGAGAATGTATCCCACTAGTCTTTGAAACTGAAGGTCTAGTAACATGTTAGATCGCCATCTTAAAACGTTAAGTTGTTAGGAAATCGGCAAACTGTATATGTCAAGCTAACCAACAGCTAGTTCCAGACTTCTGTCAAATACGCCAGTGGTTGTACATAGGAAATTTTGCCTTGGTATATTGGTGGGCATGCATTCGCCTATTTTAAGGAAGGTTGTATAAGATATCTTTCCAATACATGAAACTACTTATAGTATTCCACTTATCCCATTTTAGACTACCAATAGGTGACATGTATTCCAATAATGTCCCTTTACAAGTATGCGAGTTGTGAGTGAACTTCATTTGTCTCATAGGGCAAAATCGATAGAACCCAGTTGGCATTTCGTACTGTATTACATCTTGTGGTACAGAATCCTGTGCGGTTGAACATGGCGTTGATGTTGCAGTATTAATTGCACCGTTACACATCATTGTACGAGGACGTAAATCCTTTCGTCCTCTAAAGTCTTGCACTCTTTGAGATTCATCAGGAGTTGTTTGGATGTGGGGATTGGGGATTTTTTCATTGGGGGCTAGGCCGTTGGCTTTCTATATTGCAATCATTGTGGTTCATTGCTTGTGTCTTCTGTAAATTAACCAAACATGTAGGTATGCAAAGTGTTTGAAGTTAGATTGGTTTAAATTTGATTGTATTGGTAATTGGTATCCTATCATCAGTTACTGTGAAGAGGTTCATCAATCATCACAGAGATCGTGACCAGAAGGTTCAAGAAGTCTTAGGCGAAGTATTATTTTAGTGTCCAATATTGTGAATTAACTTTTAATTAAGACACATGGAAGAAGTATTGGGACACGCTTTTAAGAGCGTTTGAGTGTCGATGGATGACATGAGTCTGGCATGCCTTCTCCAGAGATGCCTCTGCTTGTGGACCTAAAGTTTTACTAAGAAGAGGTCTCCAGTGTACCTGCATTGTTTTTCAGCATATTTGAAGTCTTTCAAAAGTGGGTTTACATTGCATATTTAATTACTACTATTCAGCATTTTGCAGATCTTAGAAATGGTTAGAGTTGGGTATGTTTCCTTGTTTTATGCTCAGCTCCTCAAGTTGGCTTCAGCTGATGTTGTCCTTGAATGCTAAAGTGGTATTATGTTTCTGTTATCCTGTGCAGAGGGAGGTGTGCTGGCTGTTCCCCTTATCTGAAAGTGACCGTAAAGGCGTAAGTTATAAGTCATTTTATTTGGGTATTTTGCTCTGTAATTTTACTTCCAGGATTAATTGTCCAATGTTGTTCATCAATCACCCCAATAAAACACTTTTAATTTATTTGCTCCAATTTCGTGAGCAAATAAAGAGGGACATGTCAAAGACCTTGACAAGAGTTTTAGTTAATCGATGATGCAGTGTCTCTGCTCTATTTTAAAAACAAAGTCGTGATTGATTCTTGTTGTTGCAAATAAACACTGCAGTTTCAGGATTTCATATCCTACTTGAAGCAGAGGGATTGTGCTGGCGTAATTAAGATCCCAGCTTCCAAATTCATGTGGCCAAGACTTCTCTTCATTCTCCCCCCTTCTGCTGATGCATGTTCCATGCTGTCTATCGCACCTAATCCATCGGATTGCTTGATTGCTTTAGTTTTGGCTAAAGAGACTAGCTTTGACTGGGCATGAGTTTCCTAGTATATACAAGATTGTTGCTATGGACAAATGCAGTACGGGGAAATTGTTTTTACTGATATGAGGAGAAGGCGATGCCAATGCCATTCATTTTCAAATCATAATAGAATTCAGCATCAGGCCATCAGAATTCAGAGCAAGGGACCCAATTTCCTTGAGGAATCAATGGCGGTAAACCCCCAGTTTCTCACTTCCCACAATGTGGTCTATTACGAAGAGATGATGATGGGGAAAATATAAGGTATAATGATCGTAGTTAGCCCAGATACTCTAGCGAACACAAGTTTCAACTACCAGGTTTGGGCACCAAATTGTCCATTCGTTTGGAATCCAACTTGTTTTTTTTTTATGTCTGTTAGTTATGTTCTTATTCTCTATTTGGCGAGTTTTTTGGGTTTACTTTTTGATGTCTGTAATCTTGGATTGATCTTGGTCAAATTTCTAATAATTCAATATCATAAGCAATTTTGTTTCAATGTTCGGAAATTTGGTAATCTTATCCATGAATCAATACGTCGAAACCATGTTAGAGTCCATTTTTCATATTGATTCCCATGCACAACAAATGAACAAACGTGTGAAACATAATGATGTTTCCAACTACACGCCGTTCTATTCCGGCCTCCGTTCCGTTTTACTTTTATTTCATCCGGATCAAACATGCATCCTTGAGAATTACTAGAAACAACACTCCTGAGGTTGAGGTTCGATGACCATGAAATTGTGTGCTCATGTTGCTTGTTGCTTCATTTCTTTAACATTCTAGGTAAAGTGTGATTTACACATTCATTTTGAGAGAGCTTTTGCATCTGTGTCTAAGAATGTGCGGTCATTTACACATTCATTCTGAGAGCGCTCTCGCTTCTGTGTCTATGAATGTGCGGTGTATAATCGGTTAACGCTTGGGCTGCTCTAACGTGTTCAGCAAATAACTAATGTCTAATGAAAAATGAAAAAACTTCATTTAAGTTGGTTCTCTCATCCGTGACACCTGAATGATGTCGAAAGGTACCGACCTTTTAGCCATACTTTCTCATGTACCTTATTTTTTAAGAGTTTTGGCTCGTGCAAGGTTTGGATCATGAATTTGCAGAGGAATGAATAAGAAATACCCCCATTCGGCCTTTTTTAAAGTGTGTACTGTGTAGCTTCGGAATTTTAATTTTTTAAATAAACATCATCATTACACTTTTTTCATCATTTTTTTCCCAGTTTTTATCTCTAGTTTTCAAAATTATTCTCAACTTTTACCGATTAACTTTTTAAAATAGACACTTATTAAGTGACATCCCAAAATTGAATACTATACTATTACTCATTAAAAAAGGGGTTTTAGGCTTTTTTTTTTTTGTTTAGTTACTAAACAAGAATTCCATTTTAAATACGGGGTTTAATTTCACATACTATAAACTAAACAGGTTTATTTTGCTTCCCAAGAAACCCAATAGCCAAAAGCCCAAAACAAACGGAAACAAACAATGGCTTGGAAATCCAAATATTATAACGTATAAATAGGATATGTACAGACATACATTCACAAAATCAGAGTGGCGCAGCGGAAGCGTGGTGGGCCCATAACCCACAGGTCCCAGGATCGAAACCTGGCTCTGATAACAAGAGTAGCTTCCCAAGCCTATTTTTTATTTCTCTGTCTCTCTAGTCTCATAGTTTCCAAAGGGACAAAACCTCCATTATAAAACCACTGTACAACACAATCCACACTGCTTCATCGCCGCCGTAGCCCGCCATAGACTCTCCCTTCAAAATTCAACCCCTCTCTCTCTCTCTCTAAAATGTCCAACCGATACGCTCACAACAAGCACGACGAGCCCAAGGGTTTTGCCAAACCCCAAAAGAAGTTCATCCCCAAAACAACCACCACCACCGCTCTCAATTCCACACAAAAACAGCCACATGCAACCCATCCAACCCTCTCCAATTCTCTTAGACAATCCATTTCTCGCCAATCGGATCCCCCCTCCTCATCGACCGCCGCCGTGGCTGTTCGTGCGGGGGACTCGGGTTCCGGCGACGGCAAGTTCGTGAATTACTTGCCTCAAGACGAGGCGGTGGCGGCTGGTCTCGGTGCCGATGAGGGCGGGTTGGATCCGGTGGAGTCTCAGCAAGTTGTGGATCATCTGAACGGAGAGTTATCTCGGTTGCTTAAGTTGAGCCCTAAGGATTTCTGGAGAGAAGGTTACTACTTCATTTTTGTGATTTTGAAGTATATTATTACTTGGCTGAGAATTTTTTTGTTTCTGATTGCGTTTTGATGTGATAGTGTCATTTGAATTTTGATTACGATTGATAGAAGAATATAAGTACTCCTATTTGAATTAGATCATACGGGACTTGAGTCTACAGTCATTTGAAAGTCCACTAGAGGAACACAAATAAACAAAATGTCCCCATTCAGGAGAATAAATAATCAATGTTGCCAAGAGCAAGGATTGACCCCCTGGCCTCCTTATGGAAGTGTTAAAAGGTGGGTCAACTGAGCTAACCGGTTGTTGAGTTGATATATTTGGTAGTGTTCTTGATGCATTGTTACTTGGTGTTCTGAATGTTAAATTTTATATAAAGAGGCCTCAGGTCTCCAAGGTTCCTTCGGTAAACACTTTTTTTTTTTTGGTAACATTGACATGTGGAAATTCGTACTCATGGGCTTTTGAAGCATTAGACTAGGCTTTTCTTTAGGAATCAGCTGAAAGTTTGTCTAAGTTCGGTTTGAAAATTTAATTAGCTCCAAAAATTATTTCAAGTTTGGGATGTACTGATTTTAATTGAGTTTTAACAAGCCTAATGTGAATCAAGCTCAAGCATGGTTCATTTAGCACATACTTCCTTTGCGTAGTAGTCAATTAATCGATATGGTTGTGTGCATGTGAAAGATACTTCATGTCTATATGAAGTCCCATTTTGTCTAATGGAAGGCATGGAATGGTTATTTGTGTGCATGGAGATGGAGATGTGCAAGTGCTCAAGATGTTGGGAGACAACGTAAATAAGGAACTTCTAGCGCAATATGTATTTTTTGGAAGGACAATAGTCCTCTTGATTAATTACAAAGTTATTTGCAAATGAGGATAAGTACATTCGCGATAGTAGCAATTATCATTAGATATGTCATAGCTTGCATTCTTATTTCTTTTTCCGTGCTTCTCAGTGGCTAAAGATTCCTCCTTGCACGGGTTTTTGGAGAGCTTCCTACAATTTAGGAGTAGGTGGTATGATTTTCCATATCGTGGCATAAAAGGAATTGTTGCAGGGATCATCGTGGGGGAATTTGAGCTTAGTAAGCGTGTTTTCATGGTCTTATACCGCATGTAAGTTTCTAGTAACTTTTAGTCTCATAGTGTATCCATGTTTTCAAAGGATTTATTGCCAGTGGGGCCACTTCTTTGGCTGTACTTGATTTGGAATTTCTTCCTTTTGCAGATCTTCCAATCGGGATCCCGGTGCCAGGGCTGCTGATAGTCTGAGCCCAAAAGACCATACAGGTGTTGTCTTCTTTCTTCTGCTTACATTTGGAACTTCTAGGTGACTAGGGAATTTAACTTGTCAATTGATTCAGTTGTAGAGGGTGAGCTTATTGGGTGTTGGTCGGAAGACTCGGAACTGTAGTCACGTACTTTAATGCCAATAGCTTGATTATGATGCATTATGTTTGTGACAAGCCTGTTTCTTAAGGCAACTAAGGACAAACAACATGATTGAGGAATCTTTCCAATGTATTTCCATGTATCTCAGCTTTAATGTCCCAAATTTTATGTATATATTGAGCCTGCATTTTGCAGAATGGTCGGGGTAGCACCAATAGAATATAAGATGAGGGAAAATAGATTGAGGTGGTTTGGACATGTCTATTGTCTATCGACTGATGCGGTAGTTAGGAGGAGTGATATGGTTACGGTTGAGGGCAACACTAAGGGGAGGGTAGGCTAAAATTGAGATTAGAGGTGGTAGTTTGAAAAGATCTAGGTTTTTCAAATGTCACTGAACACGATGCAGTCGACAAAGCTCGATTAAAATAATGGATTCATGTAGCTGACCCAGATTAATTGGGAAGGCTCTATTTGGTTTTGTTTGGTTTGGTTTATTAAGGCTGCAGTGCACTTCCTTTTTTTCTTATGTGCATCCAACTTCAATGTTAGAATCAAATTAGGGGGAGAATATGGTAATCGTTGCTAAGTGCATGCTATGATCTTAATCATGCATGATCTTTTTTGAAGTCTTAAGTTTGTAATGTTTTCCCATTTCTTTTGATGTGGTATATTTCCTTCTTTGAGTTCTATAAATGATTAGCACTTTAAGGAAAGTATCTGATGGTAAAAAATTTGAAAAGGACAAATTTTTCCGCTTGTTATAAATTCCGCTGTGTATTTCACGACACTTTTGTTCACAAATTCGACTTATAGTTCTTTTGCAGGAAACAAACTTGCTTGATATGCCCAAGTTGTTAGATATATGTGCAATATATGGTCATGAAAATGAAGATCTGACCAGATCATTGGTGAGCATGCTCATTTGTACCTTAGTTTTGAGATTACAATTGTTTAAGTGATGGTACTGAAAGCACATTAAATGAATTAATTTCTTATGTAGTCAACTATTCTTTTTGTCCCATGCTGGAGCTTGAGATTCTTTTAATTGGTGGTTTATTTATTTACTGTTTGGCTACTTGTGAGATGGTAGGTCAAGGGTAATAAATGTTTAAATGTTTTAAGAGGTTATAGAAGAAAGCAGGTTGCAAGCTTTTGGCCACGCAGCGTGTGAACCTCAAACGAAGACTCTCTTTATCGTCAGATAATTGGCGTCTCAATTAGTCTGTTGATGAGCCAATGTCTAGCCAGACATAAAATATTGGCGTCTCAATTAGTTTGTTGATGAGCCAATGTCTAGCCAGACATAAAATCATAGTTACGTATCTGATAGTGATTATATGATGATTTGGCATTGATAGTGATTACATTATGATAATTTGGCATTGGTATTGCATGGAGTTTTAAAAAATGAAATGCAGACTTCCTAAAGAAATAGCCCCGTTATTACAGTGGGAATAATAGTACACTTATTTGGTTATTTAAAGTCAAGGATATGAAGAAATGAGATCAGTACTTCTTTGATTAGCTATTTACCTTTTTTCCTTTACCACTTGGGACACTTACTTCTTTAGATTGAACCTTTTTTCCTTTAGCACTTGGGACATTCTTTGATTAGCTATTTACCTTTTTTCCTTTACCACTTGGGACACTTACTTCTTTAGATTGAACCTTTTTCTCTTTACCACTTGGGACACTTACTTCTTTAGATTGATAAAATCCAACAAATTCAACGAACTACCATCACAAATAATGGATCTCCATGAATGCATTCTCTCGTGAGGACAGAGGAGTAATCACATTTTATTTATCCTCTTGTTTTTTTTTTATCGGCTATTTATCTTCTTGTTGTAGTATGGAAAAACTAACATTATCAAATAAAACTAGGCAGAAAAGAAATTTTAGATGGGAGAAGCCAACATTTGACCAAGTTCGAACTCCACAGAAAGAGAAAGTAGTTGTAAGTTGTCAAGGTTGGGTTTCTAATTGCAAGCCAAGAAACAGTTTAACTAAAGAATAAAACCTATTGCTTATGATGAGTATGTATTTTTAATAACCGCTAGAGTATGTTGTCCAAACTCCAAAGCCTCTTATCACATTCCTGAACTTGCTCTCTATTCACCCATATACCCACTGAAATACAACACCCACATGACTTTTCATCCCTTACACCAAACCCACTGAACAAAAAAGAAAGTCCAATTTATGACGGGCAAAAACTGCCAATCTGATGATTTGATCCTCAACTACAAATCACCGAGTGAAATGGGAAATGTGGGAAAAGTTACCTTAATTGCCTCAATAGCTTATTGAACTTGAAGCATTTGAAATGAGAGAGCATTTTAGTTGGATAAACCTAATAAGTCATACAACAAACTGATCAATGGTCTATATTAGAAACAAAAGGACAACGGATTTGTTGTCAGAATGTGATGACCATGTGAGAAACATGATATGATCTTTAAGAGAAAGAAAGGAGGACAACGAGGGTTTTCTTATGGGAGTCAGATTTGATCTAACGGTGGTAGCACATTTTTGTTACATTAGTGTTGGGATAATATGGACCTTTCGATCCATATTTTAAAAATCTGAGCTTCCTTATATATAGATTTGTTAATATATGTGTATGTGCTCCGATAGACACTGCCGATGTTAGAATCTCCTAAATTCCTTTGCACCCCGTCCTCGCTCTTGCTCTCATTTCATGCAACTAAGGCCTTTCTGAGAATGAATTTGTGACGCGTGGTTCCTTCCATGAATTTCAAAGTGATGCCTTTCATTCGACATGAAAAAAAATGCTTTTTTTTTTTTTTGTAAAAGCATTTATTAGTTACTTCATGAATGGCCCTTCATCATCAGAACAAGGAGTTATGGCACATGCTATGCGAGTGATGAGAGGTGTAAAAATTTATGTACACACAAAGTAGCAATAAATATTGTGGGGCAACGCACCAAAGGGTTTTCCATGTTTACCCCTTGCAGTTTTATACAAAATAGAGTGCTTGATTTATGGAGAAAAAAAAATTGTAGGGGTAATTTTGGTATTAGGAAAATGTGAGCCAGCCTCGAAAGGGTGTCCACACCAAATTGTGCTCCCCTTTATAGATAAAAAATAGACGCCTTAACTAACTTAAATGTACCAATTCTGGGCTCTTCAAATGGTGATGCTAATGCCACGAGTAGATTTGTTAGTGCCACGAAAGTTTACACAATATGACATTTTTAACCCCACCACTGTATTTGTGGCCCCCTTAATCATCCCCCACTCCTCCTTCAACAGAGGTTGGTGGCTATGGCCACAGACAGCTCCTCGGCGATTATCGCCTCTGATTTTCTCTGTTTTCTCACATGCAACGCCCACTAAAACCTCCATTATGAGATTTATGACATGCTCAATATCCAGCTCCGATGAGTCGTCTGATTCAATCATCTACTAACACTCTCAACCGCAACCTTCGAGAACTAGGACCGACACGAATTCGAATCACCCCTAGAGAGCCAAATCACAAATGCAAACCCAATCGTCGTTCTACTTCCACGTTGGTATCTTGAATTGATTAAATAATTTACATATAAGAAAAAGAAGAATCCAAAGGAAAGTTTCTTTGTTGTTAAAGAATGAAGTGCATAGCATCCAAGTTGTCTTGTGGTGTTCAGCAAGGAATGGGATGGATAGATTTATGGCCATGGTGAACTAATTGATGAAGTGGAGAGAGAGATTGTTTTTTGTAGTGTGCGAGAAAGTAGAAACAGGTGGAGAGAGGGCGAAAGGGAGAAGAGGAATTCTATCACAGTGGGTTTTGACTTGCAAGGGTACAACCGTCAGATGGTGGAAAAGTTTGTGCAATTAAAAAATACCTTCGTGGCATTAACGCCACGCCTCTTCAAAATCACATTCTTTTTACCGGTCGCCTTACCTCAGATGATATTACTAAAGTAAATTATCATATAAGCTATTTGGAGTGGATCACCTGCCTAAACTTCTAAAATCCAGCTTAGTAAAATCTTCACTTCATGGTGCATGCTACTTCGCCTTGATCATTATACCTTCCTTGGTATGGTATCACAGTGCAGGGCCTTACTTCATCTTGCTGTTTTTCAGTTAGTGATACCTTCAGTCCCTCGTATACGTCTCTCATGCCTTTTTGACCTTCTAGATAAATGTTTCTGCTTTCAGTTGTTAAACTCAGTTTCTAACTATAATATCCATTTTCCCTAACGTATTGTGTTCTAATTCACGGATGCTCATCTAGATGAAACAAAAGAGGTGTTTTATATCTCAACCCACGACATGGTGCTAATTCCATGCTACTTTGCTATAGAGCCAAGAATACCTAACCATTCTAGCATGTAAGAAGTGATAGCACTTGTATGTTACTGGTCGTATTCAAAATAAAATGCATGCGATTAGTCGGCTTCAAGAAACCAATTCTTGTTGCATATTGCTTTACTTCTCCATGTTGGTTTCAGACGTTTATATGCCCCAACACCCAACCATTGTCAGCCTATCCAGGGTCTGTATTTGGTTGATTTGGTCTCCTTGGACTTTGGAAGTTGTATTCGATCTTATTCTCTTTTCCTGTAGAAGACTAGAATTAGCTAGTTTTTGCCGGTTTTGGACACTGTACTCTTGTTATTTTTTGAGAGTCTTTCTTTAAATCATCCGTGGGTCCATGAAATTCCCACCCACCGCTTCCTTTCCTCCATTTCATGTAGTACATTTTGCAGGTTGCAAATGCTTTGAAGGCCCAGCCTGGGATCCATGATAATTTCACTGCTGCAGTGTCTCATTTCCTGAAAATTGTGCACACAATGGATCAGCGTTGCAGTGCATCTTTAGAGGTATATTTTTTCAACTAACTTGGCTCGACTTGTTTATTGGAGATGGTATCCAATTTGAGTTGCTGGTTTTTGAGATTAATTCTGTATTATTTCTGTGATTATTGAGTTCAGCTCTTTGCCGCCATTTCTAGCTTTTACACCTGTCAGTGAAGTAAACTGCACATTTTGAGATAAATGCATCAATTGATTTGGTTTTCATTTGAATCATTACTCATTAGTATTACGACTTCTTCATCACCAATGTGGTTTTGGGTTGAGAACCAGACATTTTCAATACCTAAAGTATCAGCGTGTTAGAACTCTAAACTAGGCCTGTCAATGACCTGATTTGATCTGAATCCGGTAGGATCCAAATCCGGCTAGGCCATTTAAAGCAATCCGAAACTGATCCGAAAAATCGGAAATCCGATCCAAAATCTAGTTCTTTTTAACCTATTTGGAAATTAAAGATATATGCCTTATGATATGCTTGTGTGCATTTTTGGGAAGTTAATAAGTTATTCTGTGAAAGCAGTTTATGCAATTTGTCATTTATGAAGCCATGGATGGAAGATCTTAAGTAACTCCAATATTAACTGTTGAGCGGGAAGCAAGTGCACCTTTTATCAGAACCAGTCTCTTTTGGTGGATTTGGGTAATGAAATCAATCTTTTTAGCTACTTAGCTGAGATGTGGAAAGGCTCTGTCAAAACCGTGGAAGTACATGAAACCATGTGAGATTAGAAGTTTCTGGGATGGTGAATTTGGGTCTTCTGTGAGATTTCACAATAGTTTAATGAGGGCCGGTAGCTGTTTTTGTTATTGTTTCAGTAACTGCACTTTTAAATAATATTTGCGATCTGATCCATTATCATAGATCCATTCTGAACCCAATGGCCTTAGGAACAACAAACTCCTTTTTGGATTTACGATCACGATTGCTATATTAGGAGGAAAAATGGGAGTCTTAGGGGGGAAAACTCTGCAATCCTTTTTGCTTAAGAATACTCGACAATGTGTATATCATATGATTTGGACCTTTTGTTATGCATTCTTACTCTATGGGTACAGTGGTATTGCTTTTGCTACGTACAGGAGGTGTTCAAGAACCCCCTTTTTCTGGTTTTCAAATACAGGTGTCAAAAACGAAATAGAGAGTTTATGTAGTAGTTACAGAGTGTTTTTGGATAGTTTTAAATTTGACTTCTTTAATGGTGTAGCTTTTGGTTTGGACACTGTATAGGAGTTGCGCTCCCTTTTTTGTGCCTCTCTAGGACTTTTAATTATATAGACAGGAACTCAACAAGCAAGGCTTCTAATTGAAGTTTTTTTTTTAATTTTCCGTAATTCCATCTATTGCATTGTTGCTTCCATCGCTGAAGCACCTTGCTAACCGTTCAATTTTTTGTAAAGGCAATGGCACTATTCCACATCAGGAGATAAAAGTAGAATGTTATATATTTATAAAGGTTCAGTGGTGTAATCATGTCGTTGGATTGACGAGTTAGATGAATGTAAAGCTTCGAGACACACGCACAATCAAGTCAATGCGATTCAGATCATTATGTACCTGTCTCAACTTGATGTCCCATAAAGTAACACCAAAATGATAGAAGACAATAGTTGCAATTTGTGGGTACAATTTGTACCTTCTTTTTATCAGCAATTGTACAATTTGCACTTACTGTGTAACTAGGCTTAGATCGTCTTTTCTTTTTTGAATGATCAATCTTGGCTTAAGAATTAATATTTTCTTTTGCCTTGTTCAAAGAGCTGCATTACAACTACCGTGGCCGTATTTCTATTGCAAATTATGATTGACATGGTTTCCTGGATTTACATACAGGTTCTATTTTCTTCTCATGGTCATGAAGATCATGGATCCAATCGTCTTCATGCAGACTATATGGAGGTTATTATGCAAATAGCTCATGCCTATCATTTCTTGTCCATGTTTTTTTGTTGATGTGGAGATTATTTGCTTGGAGAATGTATTTAATATGTCACTGTGTGTAAAACCTTCTCGTTCCTCTTAAGAGACCTGTTTCAAATGAGAACCTGTTTTGGGGAAAAAAACTCTCAATTAGTTTCTGATGATATTACAAGATGAAAAAAAAAAAAGAGGGGAAAAAAAACGTGTTACATGGTGCGGATCCATAATGCATAAACTAATTTTCTGAGTCATACAAGCCACCGACAGATGAACTTTCACTACAAATGACCTCGTCTCTGTGATATGATTTTTTCTGGTTTCTCTAGGTAATGGACTTCATAAATGATGCTGTTGTATCCATGGATGCATTTGTTAGTGCATACGAGCCGGCAGCTGTCTTTTTCTGCAACCCTGTTGAGATGAGGTACCAAACTTGTGATTTAATTTTGACTTTTATCTCTCAAGGACAAAGATGTTTATGATTGTTCAAGCTTGGAGACCAAAGTAAAGTGAATCGTATAAACGTGAGGGTACCCTCACTCGATAGCTAGACTTTGCAGTTGAGTTATACCTTCTACGGGGTCACATGGCCAGGTACCAAGGATATGTAGGGTGCGTAATTTTAGCTTGCGTGTGACTGGTGCTGCCTAGTGAGCACGTTGCGCGTTAGGAGGGTGTGAAGCCAATTATCACATCTCATACAAAGTGTATAAGTGTGAGGACAGCCTCACTTCCATAGCTAGCTTTTGAGTTTGAGTTCTACCCAAAACTGAGTCGCATACTAGCTCTTCCAGTTCCGGCTCTTTCTTGTTACTATATGTGTTCAGAACAAGCATATTTTCGGGGTTTAGTTTTTGTAAAATTGGGTCAATCGATATTTGAGTAATTGATCAGTCTCTGTCTTTTTGGGTGGGGTTGTTTGCTGGATCTGTTGTTGCCAATTTGTTGTCCAGTTAGTACCGTGTTGACCTATAACCTGACTTCCTGAGAAATCGCAAACTTCGTTTTTGTTGTGTGGTCTTTAAGTTTAGGCATGTTACCGTCAGGCTTCTATGAAAATCGATTATCCTTTTTATGCTTGACATCGGACAATTGGGTGGAGGTTGATTTGACGTGGATGGGATGATTTTTCCATTTCCAAGCTCATTGCAGATGTTTTGCTTTGATGGCGAGAGGTAATGGCAGGAAAATGTTAGAGAAATGGTAGGTTGTTGGCTGCGGTATACTTTGATGGGGATTATTGCTGGGTGTAAAACAAAACCTTGTATGATTAGAAGTGTTATTTTTAGTCCATTTGCATGCCTAGCGATTGGGTGCATTCTAATTTGGAGCATTTTCGGAAAACTGTTCAATAGATTAGATGTATGGAGTGCATTGCACGTTTTTGTAAGAGTTGGGCTTTCGCTTTCATTATGTATGCTTATAAACATGACCAGACAATTCATAGTATCTCAATTGCACAATCAGTAAGTAATCCATGCATAGATCAACAAGCTTCATATGTGAAGTGATGAAATCTGGGTTGTCTAAACTGATAATGTGGAAGGGTGGAAAATGAAGGGCCTGAAGTCTGCTGTTATGGTTGTGGTTTTATCTCAAGATGGACAATATGCATATTAGAATGTATCTAGCTAATAACTTTAGTAGTTTGAATTAGAAGGCCTACTTCTTGCTTTGTTTCAGCGCTGTTGTCTCTGTTGTATTGCTAGCAAAGCACCAATCAATTAAATCTTCTGTGAATGCAGTTTCGGAAATGAGGATTTGCTTAGTACCCTTGCAAAACTGCATGATTCGCTGCTTCCGTCTTTGCAAAAGGGTTTTCGTATCATCTTCACAAAAGGTGTTGATAGACTTCAGGAAACATGTGGTGATATGGTTTCTAAAGTTTCTCTAAGTTTGAAGATGTTATCAATGAGGATAGTGAAATTTGGTTGGAAATTACTGGATGTTTGCTTTCTTAATCATGAAGTGTTTGAAGGCAACTTCCCTCTTCCACCTCTGTCTAAGATGTTCCCAGCAAATGTAGAGGATCCTTTCATAAGGGCAGACATTTTGGTTCAAACTTTTAGGGAGCTCAGTGGAGGGTATTCACATGTTCAGGAGGGCCAGAGCAGGGGAACATTTCTGCAAAATATGGAAAAGAATCACAAAATTTTGGAGAGAATTGAATTTTTGCATAGTACAGGTGTGTTCCCTTGAGAATCTGATTTTGAAGAGATTTTGATTTACTCTGCCAACAGGAAGGGTTTCAGTTTTTTTTTTGTTTTTTTTTGTGCTAAAATGCTAGACCAAAGAGTACTCGTGATTTACAAATCTGTAGGCAATGTGATCCACTTTTTGCATGGTTATAGAGTTGAGTGTTATAGAGGATGTGTTGCTTTGTGTATGATTGTCCTCGGGTGTTATTTCTTAGGAGTTCTACTCTTTTAAATCCCGCAGAGATAGTCCAAAGTAAAGGTAAACCAATAGCTTGTTTCTAGCCATCTTAAACCCTAAAATCATTTGGCCCTACTTGCCTTATCCTTCTAAATCAGGGAAGCACTCCCAAATCTGAGGTCACAAGTTCAATGAGCAGGGAAGAGAAACTACACCATCATCTTTCTTTGGAACGCTATAAACAACTTCTATCCTTACAAAGTTGATGGTCGTTTGTAAATCTAAGGAAAAGATTTTTTTTTTTGCATTATTGAAACTTGTTATTTGGACAGCATGTAAAACTGTGTGGTAGAGCTTGTCCCACGTTATAACCTCCAAAACTAGTATATGATCTTGGGCGGCCTCTCCATTCATTGCCAATTGGTTTTAAGTTGGATTCTTCAACACTGTGTATACTACTCTTGCCAAGACCGCTATGTTATCTCCCAGAATCTTTGCTACTTCTATATGAGAACTTGTGTGGTACCTTGTTTTGGAATGTAATGCAGACTGAATACAGCGGAAGGTAGGGGATTTTATATTTTGTTCTGTGTGTTTTTGACATATTTGGGTTCCAGGGTACAATAAAATATGTTTCGAAACAATGACGGACATGAACGATGTTTTGCAGACTTCATTTTTTGAATTCTAGGGTATGTTGGAGAAACTTATTTTTATACTTTATATGTTTTCATGCAGTGTGGATAACAATGGATGAGGAACAATTGCAGTATCTATCTGGAATCATGAGCTATCCTAGGGAAACCAATACTAAGGAGAGACCTCCCATGCCAAGCGCTCTGGCAAACACTAAGTTGCTGGTGGATGAAGACTCTGCAATTGTTGAGTCTAAAATCAGTCAAATAAAAGATCTTTTCCCCGACTACGGCAAGGGCTTCTTATCTGCTTGTCTTGAAGTCTATAACCAGAATCCAGAAGAGGTGATTCAGAGGATTTTGGAAGGAACACTCCACGAAGATCTACAGTCACTGGCCACATCACTTGAGAGTGCTCCACCTCCTAAGTCTGCTTCTGTGAGCCGGAATGATAAAGGAAAAGGAAAATTAGTGGAGTCCATGCCACCGCCAGCAGAATCTAAAAATGTGATCCCTTCATTAAGAGAGCAACAAACTAAGGCCCCTTCAGTTTCATCATCATCTTCAGTTGGGAGGTTTGTGAGAAAATCTAACCTCTCCTTGCATGATTCTGAGACTTTAGATTCCTCTAGAGATGAAATGGTTTTGGGGAAAACTGCTGCCCTAATCTCGCAACTACAACTCGAGTATGAAGACGAGTACGACGACTCTTTTGATGATTTGGGTTTCAGTGTTGCTGACTCGGGGGTGGAAGATACTGAAACACTAGGAGAGAGACTAAATTCTAGTCGGGGGAAGTCATTGGAAACAGAAACTGGAAGCTCTGCTCACAGTGCTTCAAATTCTAATAAATGGGGTTCGCGGAAAACCCCTCAGTTCTATGTTAAGGATGGAAAGAACTACAGTTACAAAGTTGCGGGCTCCGTTGCAGTTGCGAATTATAATGATGCGTCTATAGTTAATCAAGCCCAGAGAGAAATGATCCATGGGCTTGGACGTGGCGGTAACCTTCCTTTGGGTGCAGTTAAGAGGTTGACGGAATCGAATGAGAAGGAAGAGGAGGAGGAGGGTGATGGTAATGAGGTTGGAGGAAGAGGGAACCATGGAAATCCGAGGGGTGGAGGAGGAGGGAGGAGAGGAGGGGGGAGAAACAATTATAGGAAAGACAGGGCGATGAAGAAGCACTTAAGTGGAGTTTCTGGTTTTTAGACATGCAGAGGAGAGAATAACATCTGTTTTTTTATTATGCAGATAAGAATCTATTCAAAGTGGATTACAGTATATACATATAGGGCTATTAACAACTGTACAGTCAGTTGTTTATGTTGCTGTTTCATCGCCAACCATCATATGACCTATAGGTGTTGATGTTTTTTCTTTCCCTTTTTGAGAAGCTCTAGAATTTAACATGGAGCATTGTTTTCGTCTCCTGTAGTTGCAGTATCATGCCGGACAAGAGGAATTTCATTTTGGGTGGATGAAAAGAGTTTGTTCTTGGTCTTCTGTGTAACTGTGTTATTTACTTCTTGGATTTTATTATCCCCTGAGTCATTAAATGTTCATTCAGCGAAGTTTGTGCAAACAGATCGAGGTTGGAAAAGAAATTTAAGATACAGGAAACCCCATGAATTCAAATTTGTGTTATAATTTTCTATTGGAAACTCATGAATTTCGTTTGACTGTATTATTACCACTTTTTGGAAACTCATGACCTATTACTGTGGGGATACGTGAAACTCTCGGAACTCACCGGGAATTGCACGCAGCAGACTACTAAAACCGTAATAAAATGCCATTTCCTGTGTCATCTGTAGCTGGTTTGGAGACTAACTTTGCATCCCAGAACCATGCTTTGATGACCCGACACATCATTGCGTCACCGGAGGTGGTGATTGACCTTGGTCTCCGGAAAGGTCACTAGTATGGGTCACCTTCACCGGTATTTGAAAAGTCGCCTGTGTTGGTTGCCAGAGGTGGTAGCCGGGAATGGTTGTGGTGAGGGACAGTGAGGATATTTTTGGAAGTTGAGGTATTTTCTGAGTGGAGTGGAGTACAAGTATTTTTGTTGGGTTGATCCAAAGTGCTAGTATTAATTAAGTACTAATAGTGGACTAGAGAACAAGTCAAAATTGTCCTCCAAAATGTCACATCATGTGTGTACTGTCCGTTTGATTATGCATCTTTTCATGTGAGGAAAAATCTACAATACACATCTGCGTCATTATATTGTCCCTTCTCCCGACATTGACAAATTTTCATATTCCCCAAATCTCATTTGCAAATTTTAATAATTTGGAATGTTTCGGGACGGGTGAAGGTCAAGAACAGTGATGCAACTCGTGCATTATAATTTATACATTGTGTATGTATTGATGATTCGTGAATATGAAATTATTAATTGATGGTGATGACGATATGTAACAGTTGACCGGACCGGTTCATAAAATGCTAATATACACAAACTTCCAATGTATCAGATTCCTCACAGATTAAAACACTGGAACGCATGGAATATAGAGAGTACAAAAAATGAGAATCAATGCTTCAATTCTCCAAAAATCAAGAAATTGTGAATTCCTCTTCAAGAAGCTTTGAGAAATCCTTTCTGGGTTTTTCATTGTTGGGTTTCTTCTGTTTGGAAGAGTTAAAATGGAGAGTGGTGGTGACATATACGGAGTGAGCAGTGCACGTATAGGCAGCTCAAGCATATGGAGAAACAATGGGAGGGAGGTTTTCTCTGTGTCATCACGCGAAGAAGACGACGAAGAAGCATTGAAATGGGCTGCTATTGAGAAGCTTCCGACTTATCTACGAATAACCAGAGGGATACTGACCGAAGAAGGGGATCCGCCAAGAGAAATTGACATCAAGAGTCTTGGGTTTTTGGAGAAAAGAAAGCTGTTGGAGAGACTGGTGAAGGTTGCAGAAGAAGATAATGAGAAGTTCTTGATAAGGCTCAAGCAGCGCATTGACCGGTAATGTTAGTTTGGAAATGTTCTCATTTAATTATACGTTTTTCGTTTTCTGTGTGTTGCCTTTGTTATATTCGTTTTCGTTTTCATTTTCATTTTTGTTTTGTTTTGCATGTTCCCGACATAAAAGCAATGAAAACTTCAAAAAACACTCATCATTTTATTTGTATACCGGTTTTGAGACAGGGTTGGACTGGAACTTCCAACTATAGAAGTCCGGTTTGAGCATTTGAATGTCAATGCAGAAGCTTATGTTGGTAGTAGAGCTCTTCCCACTGTATACAATTTCACTGTCAATATGGTAGAGGTAATTCATATTTGGTCATATCGACTTGAATTTTTCCTTCATGTTTCCACGAAAACATTTGAACTGACCCTCCAATCTCTCTCTCGTTCTCTCCCCATACATACATATCTGTGTATTGATTGATATATGAAGGGGGTTTTGAATTACCTCCATATTCTTCCAAGTAGAAAGAAGCCAGTGCCAATCCTTCATAACGTCAGTGGAATAATCAAGCCGGGAAGGTGAGAAACAAACTATTTATGATTTCTCCGGTCCAAATTATACTTCTCAGTAAAACAAATAACTAATTTTCTAGTAAAAGTACCCCTAAAGCATCCCACATGTGTTTGCAGAATGACTTTGCTTTTAGGTCCACCAAGCTCTGGGAAAACTACATTGCTGCTAGCTTTGGCCGGAAAACTGGATACAGATCTAAAAGTAATACAAACTTGATTGTATTCCAGTTTTCTAAGTAAGTACCATGGACTAGTTCATCTTATTTAAGTCCTTTTTGACTCTAGGTTTCGGGAAGAGTCACATACAACGGCCATGGAATTGACGAGTTTGTTCCACAGAGGACTTCTGCTTATATAAGTCAATATGATCTTCATCTTGGAGAATTGACAGTGAGAGAAACATTAGCATTCTCGGCGAGATGTCAAGGGGCCGGACCTTGTTATGGTAAACTAAATTCATTGATGTTCTTATAATTAGGAGTGAGGATCCATTGTAGCTCTAAATCAATGGTGGTTATAATCTGCAAATTTGCAGAAATGTTAGCAGAACTATCAAGGAGAGAGAAGCAAGCAAGCATTAAGCCCAATTCTGATATTGATATTTACATGAAGGTAACAGCAACTTCGACATGCTAGAAAACCATTTTTTGGGATTCATTTTGCACTATGTTTTTATTGTCTTTTACTTGTTATTATTGTTGTATTCGTATGGTGACAGTATTCCGTCTATAAACATTTTAATCATGTACAGGCTGCATCACTAGAAGGGCAGGAGGCCAGTGTGGTAACAGATTATGCTCTTAAGGTACCAACTTTAAATTCATCTAAGCAATCAAAGACAATTTATGAATGAGAGCCATAGGTACCTAATTTGACCTCCTTCATTGATTCTTCAAATTCCATAGGTGTTGGGTCTGGAAATATGCGCAGATACCTTGGTGGGTGATGAAATGCTGAGAGGAATATCTGGTGGAGAGAAAAAGCGGCTCACAACAGGTAAAATGCATACGCAGCATGGCATACCATATTCTAAAAGAAGGAATTACAAACTTCATGACAAGATTGGTTCAGTATTGGAAAAACCGCTTGAATTTTTCTTTTAGAACTATTTTATGTTTTGGGTCAATGTTTTTTCCTTCCCTACATGTCTTGTCTCGTCGAAACAAAAGAGTAAAATTTGTTTACGCGAAACTAAAAAACTTCACTGAAGACAAAAATAAGAACTGCATAAAAAAGAAGACACATACCAACATTATCTATTTGAAATATAGTAAACAAGCTAGAAACTAGCAACTACTTAGTCCAAACAAACTTGGGTACTTGTCAATAATTTCTGAATTTCGTGTAGTCCGCTTCACCAAACGAGTTCTGAACTGCTGATTATTCTGAGATTCTGACACAGGGGAGATGCTGGTTGGACCAGCTAGAGCACACTTCATGGATGAGATATCAACTGGGTTGGACAGCTCTACAACTTTCAAGATTGTGAACTCAATTAAGCAGTCCATCCACATCCTTCAAGGAACTTCTGTTATCTCTCTCCTCCAGCCGGCACCAGAAACTTATAACCTGTTTGATGACATAATTCTGCTCTCTGACGCACAAATTGTGTATCAAGGCCCCCGTGAATGCGTGCTAGAGTTCTTTGAACACATGGGATTCAGGTGTCCTGAGAGGAAAGGAGTTGCTGACTTCTTACAAGAAGTAAACTATAGCTTTGAACTCTGTTTAGTTTCGCGTATTTTCTAGTGTTTGGTACAAGAAAAGATAAAAGTTAATCAAAGTAGTTTTATTAATATAACTTCGTCTAATTCGATGGGAACCATAGGTGACATCAAGGAAAGATCAAGAGCAGTACTGGGCGAACAAAGAAGTGCCTTACACTTTTGTTACTGTCAATGAATTTGCAGAAGCATTTCAGTCATTCCATGTTGGCCGGAAACTGGGTGATGAGCTTTCTGTTGCATTTGACAAAGCTAAGGGCCACCCTGCCGCTTTAACAACCAAGACATACGGTGTTGGCAAAAAGGAATTACTGAAAGCTTGCATGGCCAGAGAATACTTAATCATGAAGAGGAACTCTTTCGTCTACATATTCAAGTTGACTCAAGTGAGTGACATGTCAAAAAGTGTAAAAATCTTTCACAAAGTTGTGAATTGTCTACACATTTTGATCTGGCGCATTAATGGTCATCTTTTTTTCAGCTTATTGTTATGGCATTGATAGCGATGACGGTATTTCTACGAACTAAGATGCCTAAGGAAACACTAGAAGACGGAGGGATTTTTATGGGTGCCTTGTTCTTCACCCTCATCATGATTATGTTCAATGGGTACTCAGAGATTTCACTGACCATAATGAAACTTCCTGTCTTCTACAAGCAAAGGGACTTTCTCTTCTTTCCTGCTTGGGCATACGCTTTACCCACATGGTTCCTCAAGATCCCGGTAACATTTGTAGAAGTCGGTGCATGGGTTTTCCTAACTTATTATGTTATAGGCTATGATCCAGATGCTGGAAGGTAATGCGTAACTAGGCTGTAAACATTTTTTCTTTCCTGGGAAATAGACCTATTCATAATCTAATGGCTGTTCTCAATGGCAGGTTTTTCAAGCAATACTTGCTACTCCTATGCATTAACCAAATGGCTTCTGCATTGTTCCGATTCATTGGGGGACTAGGAAGGAACATCATCGTGGCAGGCACATATGGGTCATTTGCTTTACTTGCAGTTCTTATACTGGGTGGATTTGCCTTGTCACGAGGTATAAATAGAACATGCAATTTATTCTTTGTTATGCAACTTCGATTTAATTGAGAACTAATTTCTTTGCCCTCAGTTAATGTAAAAAAATGGTGGATATGGGGTTACTGGTTGTCACCAATGATGTATGGGCAAAATGCTTTAGCAGTGAATGAATTTCTTGGCAAGAGTTGGACAAAAGTAAGCATTCATTTTCATGAATTTGGATACAGAAAATCAAAGGCAGGCATTGTGAGTACTATCATCTAATTTGAGGAAATAATTGTTTGCAGATCCCTCCTAATTCAACAGAGACACTAGGAGTACAAGTCTTGAAGTCTCGCGGACTTTTTCCTGAGGCATATTGGTATTGGCTCGGATTAGGAGTTACGCTCGTATATTTTCTTGTATTCCAATTCCTTTTCTCTTTGGCTCTAGCTTATCTCAACCGTAAGTAATAAGTAGATTCATTTTGAGCATTAAAAATATAAGTTTCCGTACTTGTAGAAATTCTTGGCATTCAATTTATTTTTATGGACTATCAAGCACAGACACCTCTCTAGAGGTCTCGTACGGTGTGAGACCCTAGTTGGACACCAACACGCCGGACACTCTCCAACATGTGCCTGAAACTCAAAATTTGAAGTGTCCTACTTTTTTTAAATTGTTTTTTTGCTCGGACGCTCCAGGATAGTCTAGAACACTCTAGGACACTCACGTAACACTCTATGGAAATGCAAGAAATGTGTTGGGTGTCAATTAGAATGATTGGCTTTAGTTAAAGCTTAGGACAGCCTTCTTTTTTTGTGATAGATGGTTAGTAAACAGTAAATACACAATGACATTTATGTAATAAGGGATATAGGGAATACTACGATTTAGGCCTTCTTTTTGTTTTTTTCAAGTTTTATTTTCAAAATTTGATGTCATAAAAATCTACTGGTTAGTATGTATTCTTAAAAAATTCTACTGTTCCCAACATCTTGTGTCCTCAATTGGTCAGAAATTTACATGTCAGAGTGTCTCGTGTCTGTGTCAATGTTTCTTAGCTAATAGATAGGTCAATTTGATGCAGCTTTTGGCAAGCCACAAGCGATTCTAACCGAAGAAACCTTAACTGAGAGAGTTGCTATCAAAACAGGAGAGTTAGTCGAGTTACCATCAAGAGGAAATAATGCTTCTGGTGGTAAATAAGTTCTCTTACTTGACTTTTAATTCTGCATTTTGTGATTGAAATTCGGAGATGACATATAGAATCAAATATTGTGCAGAAGAGGAAAATGAAGAACGAAGAAGCCTGTCGTCCAGGTCAATGTTATTAAGAGTTGCAAGCATTACTGAAGCTGGCCAGAACAGAAAGAGAGGAATGGTTCTACCTTTCGAACCACTTTCCATCACCTTCGATGAGATCAAATATGCAGTAGATATGCCGCAGGTACTTACCAAGACTTGTACAGAATGGTAGGCCATGCAATACTGGTTTAAACCCAAGTGAGTAGAAAAAAAGCATTTTTACTCTCATGCTACAGTCAGATCTTTTCTATTGGAGCTCACTCTATTGGATATTTTCAAACTTAGTCCGAAAGTATGCCAACAAGGCATAGTTTAACCACTTAGAATTTGTTAATAAGGTGGGATTTAACCACTTAGCCGGTGATCACCCCTGATATAATCTTAAAGTATTACTTGCTTGCAGGAAATGAAAAATCAAGGCATACCTGGGGACCGGTTAGAACTATTGAAAGGAGTAAGTGGTGCTTTTAGACCAGGAGTCCTTGCAGCTCTTATGGGTGTCAGTGGGGCTGGTAAGACCACCTTGATGGATGTGTTGGCTGGTAGAAAGACAGGTGGATATATTGATGGAAGAATCACAATATCTGGATACCTAAAGAAGCAAGAAACATTTGCTCGCATAGCAGGATACTGCGAGCAAACTGATATTCACTCTCCTCATGTTACAGTGTACGAGTCATTACGATATTCTGCATGGCTTCGGTTGCCCCGTGAAGTTGATTCTGCAACCAAAACGGTGACTCTTAAAATATTGCAATTGCAATCCCTAAGTCTGAAATTTTCCATATTAAGCTTATGCATCTTGAATTACCTTAATTCCACCCTTCCAACGGATTAGATGACAACTTTCGCAAATTTTAAGTAGAAGCTCTTATTCTCATATTCTCCATTCCTTATTTTGAATAAGAAAAAAAAGTTCAATGAAATTTTGAATCTTCAGTTGAAAAACCTCCTAATCCTTTGAGGCTCGTGGGGGGTCAATAAAATGTATGCCCTCTAGACGGGTCATAACGACTTACTTCAATTTGAATCTATGACAGTTTAATTAAATCCATATAAATCATATAAATTATCTATCCCTTGCAGTATGCCCTCTAGATTATCAATCCCTTGTAGTATCCATATAAAACCAGTTTAATTAAATCTAAATGACAAATTGTAGATGTTTGTTGATGAGGTCATGGAGCTCATGGAGTTAACCCCAATGAAGGGAGCACTCGTTGGGTTGCCTGGGGTGAATGGCCTTTCAACTGAACAACGCAAGAGACTAACAGTCGCAGTTGAGCTTGTAGCCAATCCATCAATAATATTCATGGATGAACCAACCTCAGGACTTGATGCTAGGGCTGCAGCAATAGTGATGAGAACAGTGAGGAACACAGTAGACACAGGTCGAACCGTGGTGTGCACCATCCATCAGCCAAGCATCGACATATTTGACTCTTTTGACGAGGTAGGAAATCTTGCACAAGAATTCAGATCCAATAGTAAATTTGGTTTCTAGTTGTTTTAAGAAAGCTGATGAAACAACAATAACACAACAACAGCTGCTGCTTTTGAAAAGAGGAGGAGAAGAAATATATGTCGGGCCGTTAGGCCACCATTCTGCCCATCTCATTGCATACTTTGAGGTAAAGCTGATGAATTCGTAAGATGAGTAATTTCAATGTTTTCTCTAAGAAGCTAACATATTTAACTTGTCTTTGGTTAAGGGAATCAATGGAGTTAGTAAAGTCAAAGATGGTTATAATCCTGCAACCTGGATGTTAGAGGTAACTTCACCTGCATCAGAAACTGCTCTTGGGATTGACTTTGCCAATTTGTTCAAGAACTCAGAAGCATACAGGTGGGGTCATGTCAAAGCCTCAAGAAAGTCTAATTTAAACATATAGGTCAAACATTCTGAAATTTTGAGAGGATTGAACATTGTATATGTAACCAAGTTCATTAAGTATATTTGGAAGACTATCATGTTCTAGCTACTAATAGTCTTGAATGAATCAGGAGAAACAAAGATTTGATCAAGGAATTGAGCATACCAGCTCCAGGATCAAAAGACCTAGACTTTCCCACTAAATACTCGCAGTCTTTCTTCATGCAATGCATGGCTTGTCTATGGAAGCAACATTGGTCATATTGGCGAAACCCTTCATACAGTGCAGTGCGATTAATGTTTACCACTTTCATAGCTCTAATGCTTGGAACGATATTCTGGCGTCTTGGTTCTAAAATGTATGTATATCTTTAAGGGAAAAATAGATTTCTCCCCTTTCTCAAATGTTAGTCCCTAACTTGAAGTCTTATCGTGAACCTTTTATGGGATTTGTAGGGAAAGGAAACAAGATCTCTTCAACGCAATGGGGTCTATGTTTGTTGCTATAATCTTTATAGGTGGACATAATATCTCATCAGTGCTGCCAGTGGTCGATATTGAGAGAACAGTCTTTTACCGCGAAAGATCAGCCGGCATGTATTCAGCTTTGCCATATGCGTTTGGACAGGTAATTTACATGCATTGTACATTTATTACACGTGAATGTCAAGTGGACAAAGAATTTAGGATTCAGGGAACGATGGAGAGCAGGAATTATCGTTAAATGAAAGTATTAAGGAGAAGTAGGTACATTTAACTTGCAGAAAGTAACACATCTCTCTTGACACAATAACCTGGGTTTAGTTTAGTACAAAAACTTCTAGAAGTTTTGGCAAGTCTTGTTCAATTTTAATTCACCCAGTCCCCATTTTTGTGCAGGTTGCGATTGAGATTCCGTACGTTTTGGTTCAAACGATCATATATGCGGTCATAGTTTATGCGATGATTGGATTCGAGTGGACAACTGACAAGTTCTTTTGGTACCTATTCTTCATGTACTTCACCTTACTATACTTAACCTTCTATGGAATGATGGCAGTGGCTGTTACTCCCAACAACAACATTGCTACCATAGTTTCGTCTTTCTTCTATCTAATATGGATCCTTTTCTCAGAATTTATCATTCCAAAGACAGTAAGTTCCGGTTTTTCTCATACAGTTTCTTACAGAATGAGCTCATAATTCACTACTGAGAATTTTCATTATTCTTATAACAGAGGATTCCGGTGTGGTGGAGATGGTACAGTTACACTTGCCCATTCGCTTGGACTATGTATGGGTTAGTTGCTTCACAGTTCGGAGACATAAACAACAAGCTTGACACTGGAGAAACCGTGAAAGAATTTATTAATCTTTACTTTGGATTTGATCATGACTTTTTGGGATATGTTGCGCTCATTGTAGTTGGATTTGCCGTGCTCTTTGGGTTCATCTTTGCCTTTTCAATCAAGAGATTCAACTTCCAAAAAAGATAAGAGGTACCAAAATTTTATGTATATGAAGATCTATGAACATACTTTACAACATCAAAGACGAGCTCTTAATATTTTGTTGTGAACAAGGGCTAAATGTTGGCGTCCATGTATCTTCTTTTCGCTTCCGTGACAATGTGGGTTCTGTTTCCTTGTTTCTCTCTTTTATAACGAGTCTATAAGTTTGTGAAGGAGCCACAAGCTAACGTTACTCATAGGGGTGTAAACGAGCCGAACCGAGCTTTGTAGAGCTCGAGCTCGGCTCATTTAGTAAACGAGCTAAAAATCGAGCTTGAGCTTGGCTCGTTTATGAACGAGCCAAGTCCTTAACGAGCCGAGCCAGTGTAATTTACTTAACGAATTTGTATAACGTATCGCCACAAGCTATTTCAAAACTCAAGGTTAATCTTTTGAGGCACATGGTTAGGCTAAAGGTTAGCAGGTTATCCGGGGCCGGTTGTCCATTTAACAACACACTTTTGCAACTGTCATACTCAAAAGGTTCTAACAATTGGCAGAATAGTGGCAAAATGTAGCCATTTTCCACAAGTTGACTACCTACCATAGCAGGAGGTAGTCGTTTCCCTCAATGAGATGACTCTCTTTACTCCGTAAACCTCTCGTACGTGATCTTTCTGTGACTAAACAAGGAATGTATTCCTAGCCCTAATATCGAAGAATAGGTACCTGGGAAGTTCGTCGGAAGACCCGTGTTGGATAATGTATCTCGTGCCTTTCTTCTATAACCTCCCAAAAACATTTAAAATCGTAGTATGTATCTGAGAGTCATTACATGAGAGTGATTTGGCATTGATATTGCGTGGAGTTGTAAATCGGAGGGCATATCACGCGTGCCATGAACCTTGCTCCCACGCTTAAATTGTCTCACAAGGACACCGCTCCCATCTGTTGCTGCTACTTAAGCATCCAAGTTCACTTGCACAACCACTTGGTTGCCCAAAAGATTAGTCTAGGAGATTATCGCATACCAGAGATTATAACCATTCAAACTTTCAGAACTGCCACAGGAGTAAAATCATAAGCCCTACATATTTTACTGATTTTCAAGGTTACGATATGGATATTCTTCGTTGTGTGATATATTGATAGTCATGAAACGCATGAGAAAAACGTAATGGCATCGCACAAGTAGAAGTAAACATGGATTATTCAGTGTCTTTCATTTTCTCTCATTTTCTTGTGCATAAAAATATACGATTAAAATACGAATTATAAGCACGAAAATTGTAACTCAAATTTTGAGACAGAGAAGTAAGGCAGAAATATGTTCAACAAAATCAACATATTGGTTTTTGGAAAGAATATCGTTCATAATCAAAGAAATAAATCATCTGATTCTTCCCCATCGAGGGGTTAATGTTTTGGCAGACTTTTCCCCAAAATTCGACCCCTCCAGTGCAAATGATACTTAACCATATCCTTGAAGTTTGTGAGATACTCCCTCTGTCCGTATTCCTTTTTGGGCTGTCCCTAATATTGTTTCATAAAGTTAATGGATAAAAATAGAGGATAATTTTGAAAAGTGGAAATAAAAATTAATGTGAAAAGTGTAAAGTGAAAATAAATTGATGTAAAAGGAGTAATGACGATGTTTCTTTAATAAGTTGGATTTATGAAGTAACACACTCAAAAAGGGACGGAAAGAGTACTTAAATGCAACAATAGACAAAAGACTGGTAATGTTGTTTCATTTTGGTCATGCAATAAGTAAACTTTGGAAACCAGATGATGACACATCTAGGATATGCAAATTATGCATACAAGATGCAGCACAAGGAGAAGAACATCACTCTTCTCCCATTGTACTGAAATACTGTACCAAACCAACTTTGAATTACACTCCTCGCAAAGTATGGAATCAAATCCACTTTTCCGAAAATCTTGTATTCCTCTGTTCCGGTGCATTTCCGTTAGATCACATGAAAATTTTAAAACAAAAAACAAAACACACACAATCCAACGGCCCAAAACAAGACAATATTTTTCGGTACAAGGGATCTCAGACGGCAAAATATTCGTAGTAATGCTCCTTCAAGTGCATTATGCAGTTCACGTCAAATCTCCCATAAACCAAACCTGTCATAATTCATGCACATCCATATCTTCACAAACGCACACAGGTGTACGCATGCGCGTGAGAGAGAGAGAGAGAGAGAGAGACGGTGTTCGAAATACAAAGTGTTACTTCCAGTTTTGTTGAAGTCATTTCTCCATGTTTAAAAAGATGCGCAAGGAAAAAAAATATGCGAGAGAGAAAGGGGGAGAGCCAAACTTGACTTCACTCGGACAGTCCTGAGGAAGCTGGTAGCGCACCACTGCTTCCATAATACTTTTTGTTCGATACGTTGGCATGAAGCTTGCTCTCATACGCAGCTGATAGACCATGAAACTTGTCCACTACCAGCTTGGCAGCGTCGCTCTTTATAAACTACAATTCCCATAGGACCCATACGCTCCAATTCTATCAACTCCTTTATTTTCTGCATCTTCCTCATGGTAGCATTTCTCTTCTTTTGCTTCAGTTTGGTAATAGGATCTTCACGACGTTTAGGTTTCTTCTCGATTTTGCCATAGTAGGGCTCCTTATTCCACCTTTCAATGTCCATAAACATCTCATCTCTCAAGCGTCTCCCTGTTTTGCCCGTTGGATCTTCTTTCCTACAGTCCACGCCCGCTGCAACCGTGCTTCTCTTAGCAACACGTCGGTAGACACTGAACTTCAAACCAGGACGAAAGCCTAACGAGAAAGTCTGTATTCTTAAGCCAGTCAAATTGGGGCATTTCAGTGAGAAACCTTTCTAAATTCGTGATATTCTTGGGACCCAGAAGGTTAAAATTATCGCCTGGAATATTAGCTAATGCTGAGAGACCACCACTACGCATAATTAGGTTAGCAGCATTATAACTCCCAAGAAGAGCAAAAAGATTGGGCGCTATATATTCAGTTATTTTATCCACAAATGCGTAAACTGCCCTGCCAGCTGAGGATAAAACAAGAAGTCGATCGCACGCATCAAATACCTTTTGCAGAACTTCATCTGGAAGTGGCTTGCCACTAGGGATTGATGCTTTCTTTAAGAAACTAATCCTAAATGGAGATAAAGCCCCATCCAGGTCAACAAGGGTTAGATCCATTTCATTCCCAACCTTTTTAACTACACGAGCATAACTTTCTATGGGACCAACAGACCATTCGAGTTTCGGAAACCTTGAATGATACTTGCGACGGATAAACTTGTAGAGTTCACCAATGTCTCTATTAATACCACCCTCCAACGCAAAACAATCAGCTATCAGCTGCAAGCCTGCATCTTCTTCCAACACAATTCCTCGAGTTGAGAATAAATCTGGCATCTTCTCAGCCATCTGCATGATGTCAATGTAATGACGTGTTTTATGGATTTTGGAAACCGAATCCAGATCATCAGTAGCCGAGTTATGTGCTTGTTCCACGACCTCGTCTTCATCCATGCTGTCCTGGTGGGCCTTGTCAGAAACAGCTTCACTGACGGACAAGGCATGGAGATTCGGCAACGTAGACTCAGAAAGAGTTGCCATTGTGTCGGCTTCTTCTCTGCAAACGAGCAAACAAATAAAAATAAGGGCCAGAAAAAGGGGTTGGCAACTACAGCAATAGAGGGAACCAAAACAAAACAAAGACAAAACCACAGCAAGGGACAGTATAATTCAGCACTCTACCTCAAACTTCCCAACAATCCAGTTCTACTAATTTCGAGAGGAAGAAAAATCCATGGTATATTTCAAAAAAAATCCCACAAAGCCAGAATTCAAGAAAGTTTCCAATTACATAAATCATATTTGGAATGGACTTTTTAAATGTGAATCATATAGTTCAATTAGGGAAAGCTGGAAAAGGAAATATACATGCAAGTCATAGTATATGATAATGAAGAACAGCCCATCTCGTGGAAAACCAAAAGTAAATACCAGTGTGCTACAATACATTATGGGGCAAGTCCGGCCCAAGAATTTGATACAAACCATTCACGTTGAAGATTTCGAACCAGACAACGAAAACCACGTGATAGAATTACTATAAATTTACTTTGATATGCATTTTTTAAATTACAATCACTGTCTGTTATTTTCAAATGAATAATATTGTTCGATCACCAGATTATTAATGTCCGATCAACTTGATTTATTTCACAGGAACGAACATTTGTGGAGTTGTATGGCGTAAGAAGTTAAGATCAACACATACCCAATCTCTGTAGAATTAATGCTTCTTACATAATTGATGAAAATAGTACATTAATGCGATCAAGTCACACCGATTGAGAGAGAAACACACAAAACAACCAACCAAGCACCAAAGACAGTTCTACCTACCTATTACTCCTGGGACTAACAATGATATTATGGGATATATTCAGAAGAGATGCAAAGGGCAGTGTTTTACGCAGAATTTGGCACTCGATTCCACATACAAACTCTAGCCCTAATATCCATGAACTAGGAAATTAATTACAAACTACAAAAGATAAAAACCCGTATATAGGATTAAGGTTAGGGTTAGGGTATGTTATTGTGCACATAGGAGAAAATTACAAAGCTTCGTCAGGGAAATATAAAGGGACTAATCGACGAAGGAAAAAATAAACAAAAACCTAAAAAGCAAATCATAAGGCGCAACGAAATCAACAATTCCCAAATCGAAATAAATAAAAAATAGATCTGAAATCGAACCTTGACATGAAATCGCAGGGGCTGGTTCGTTCGTTGCTCCAGCGAGAGACTGAGAGAGAGCGCGCGCGAGAGAGATTATAAATACGCGCTCTTTCAAGGATTAATTACATATTGCACCCCCTAACTATCTCATTCTTTATGCTACGTCATAAACTATAAAAGCCTACAATTGACTACCCCAAGAGCATCTCCAACCATGGGGTTTTCTTTCAAAATGAAGAACGGAAATGACATATCAAAGAGAGATTTTTTAATTTATGTCCTCTTTTGCTCAAAAGGTTATACTTTTTGGAGGGACTCATCCTCCTTTTTAGAAAATTGGTTCTTCAAATTTGAAGAACCAAAATAATTTGAAGAATGAATGTGACAAAAAGGAGGATGTGCCTCTCCAAACAGTACAACTTTTTGAGGAAAAGTGGGTATAAATTATAAAATCTCCCCTTGATATGTCACTTCCATTCTTCATTTTGAAGTTTTGAAGAGTGATAGGAGATGCTCTAAAGGGGGTGTTCCACTAGGAGAGTATTTTTTGGTTTTTTACGGCTTTTTATGTGATGTATTGTGAGAGAGTGACCGTCTCGGTTTTAGGAATAAGCTGATTTTTTAGCTTTTTTGAGTTAGTGGAATAGAGCCTAATCTCCATTAAGGGCATCTTCAATCCACCCTCTACAACTCCATTTTTACCTTAATTCCTTTATTTTGGAGGAAAACCTATCCCCTGCCCATCCTCCATTTTCCTTTCCATTTTGGTGGATTGTTTTTCACCCTCCAAATATGATGGATAAAAAAATTATGGAGAATCACTTCCATTTCACTGTTCATCTTTTTCAAATTTCTCTCATGTCCTCTTTTTGTCTTCACCTTCCAATGATACAATCAATATGTTTGATAAATGGAGGAATAGAGATTATTGGGTTGGAGCTCACGTGAATAGCGAAATCCTTCAAATTCATTTTTGGATATAAAATTATATTTTGATCATCCAAAATGGAGGAATAGAGATTATTGGGTTGGAGCTCACGTGAATAGCGAAATCCTTCAAATTCACTTTTTGGATATAAAATTATATTTTGATCATCAAAAATGGAGGAATGGAGATTATTTGGTTGAAGATGCTCTAATCAAAACTCACATAAAATCGTTAAAAAAGACTTGTGACTTGTGAGGTGCAATTTACCCACAAAAATAGGAGCAAAATGCCAAATCACACCATTATGTATGTGAAAACCAGTAATATTGTTACATCACAAGAGAGAGAATTTTTTAATGCTACTCCCATCCGTGAATTATTCAGGACTACTTGAGTGTTTCAGATTCAACAATTGCTCCACACTTCGACACGGTTTATAATCGAGACGAACAATTGATTTTTAAAGCTTGGTTTGATAGTTTAGCCAGGCTTAAAAATATTGTCGAGCCAGCTTTGTTTATGAAATAATTAAATCAATTTTAGATGAACTTTAATCGAGTCAATCTCGTCGTCTCGAGTTGCTTGAATTTTAACATGCAAGTCAAATAAGCCAAGCAGTAGTTCGATCAAGCTTGGTTTGAAAACTACAGCAGTTCGATCAAGCTTAGAAACTGCAGTAGTTCGATCAAGCTTAGTTTGAAAGCTTAAGGAGCTTTAAATAGATGTTTAAGCTTAGTTTGTTTATGTGAAACTGGTCTAACAAACTTTTAACGAGCGAATACGAACTCAAGCTTTATATGTTTGGTTTGTTTATCAACCCAACAATCGGATGGTTTATCCTTTTTACTCTATGAGCTCGGCCTCTTTCGCATTGCGAGTTAAGGACCCAATAATAACATAAGCTAGGTTAGTCCTAAGGTGCACCTCTATAAGTTTGTGCAAGAGCCACAAGTTTACGGTACTCGTAAGTAATGGAGTTGTATACTGGGAATTTGTAAAACGTGTTAGCATCCTTGACGCATGTTGTTTTCATAATTTCATGGCTTCCCTTGTAGGTGACTGACCAAGTAGTGTCTTTCTAGGAAGGTAACAGATGCGCTTCGATGTAAAATACAAGTAATTGTCTTTCTATGAAGGTAATAGATGCGCTTCGATGTAAAATACATATATGTCTTTATCAAACTTGGCCAATATATCAATAGACAGATTCGATAAAACCCGTGAGATCAAGTAATATGTATAACGTATCGCCACAATCTACTGTATAAATCGAGATTAATATTTTTGAGTCACATGATTAGGTTAAGGGTTAACAGGTTAGCTGAGACAGATCGTTACACCTACCAACACACTTTTGCAACTGTCATACTCAAAGGTTTTTACTTTTGGCAGAATGTAGCCGTTTTCCACAAGTTGACTACCTACCATAGCAGAAGGTAGTCATTTCTCTCATTGAGATGACTCTCTATACTCCCTAAACCTCTCGTACGCGGTCTTTCTGTGGCTAAACTAGAAATGTATTCCTAGCCCTAACATCGAAGGATAGGTACCTGGGAAGTTCATCGGAAGACCCGTGTTGGATATACCACCGTCCTGTAAGCCTGTGGGGCCATAACGCTACCACAGAAGTAACACAAGAGGACTAATAAAAAGGAGACTTCAATGTTTTTCCGAGGTTATAGAAGAAAGGCACGAAACACAGTCATCCCAGCAGGTTGCAAGCTTTTGGCCACACAGGGGTGTGAATCGCATACCAAGACTCACCATCGTTAGATGATTGGCGTCTCAATTAGAAGTTCGTTGATGAGCCAATGTCTAGCCAGACTAAATTAGTAGTACGTATGTGATAACAATTACATGTTGATTTGGCATTTATATTGCGTGGAGTTGTAAATCATGCATGCCATGAACCTTGCTCCCGCGCTTAAAGAGTCTCATAAGAACCCGCTCACATTTGTTGCTCCGACTTATGCATCCAAGTTACAAAAACTTGAGATGTGGTGCACAATCACTTCGTTGCCCAAAGGATTAGTCTAGGAGAATTTTGCATACCATAAACCATTCGAACTTTTACAACTGCCACAGGAGTAAAATCATAAGGCCTATATATTTTACTGATTTTCAATGTTACGATATAGATATTCTTTGTTGTGGGATATATAGATAGTCGTGAAACGCACGAGAAAAACATAATGGCCTCGCATAAGTAGAAGTAAACATCGATTATTCGGTGTTGAGTTGAAGGCGTATCTCTCATTTTTCTTGTGCATAAAAATGTACAATTAACATACGAATTATAAGCACGAAAATTGTAACTCAAATTTTGAGACTGAATAAGAGGGAAATATGTTGAACAAAATCAATTTATTTGTTTATGGCACGAGTACGACTACTATCCCTCAGGTAATTTATTTATAATCAATAAAAATAAAGCATCTGATTCTTCTCCATCGAGGGCTTATCTCTGGCAGACTCTTCTCCAAAATTTGAGAAGATGATGGTGACTTAACTTGAAAGTTCTCCAGAGCTTTTGCCACTTTTGGTTGCTTCGTTCTTCGCGTGGAACACTCTCAACCAAATCTAATTAAGTCTATTGTCTACGATATCCACATCTGTCGAAGTACTGTAACAGATACTTTATTCTTCTACAAGTTCAACAAGTAATAAATTAAGGTCCATAAAAGAATTGTTAATTATTTGCCCTTTGTCAACAGCAGAAGTACATGAAAATTAAAAAAGTAAACTCATTGGGAGATGCAAACTATGACATTGTTGAGGATAGATACTGGGAAATAATGCAGTAGGTAACGGAAAAAAGACCACTGTTCCGGTTTTATGGTTCAGATCAGTATCAATATAACAAACCGAACCCCAAATCCACAGCGAAGGAAAATCAGACTCATTTAAGGGTAGGTGACCTTTGCAGTAGAATACAAACTTGTAGATTTGAGTAGTTCCTTCAAATAAGATGTAACAAATTCGATGATAATGACGTTGATAATCAAAGAAGTCAAATTCGACTTCAATACCAATCGGATACCTCAGCTATTAATGATGATACCCCTTGAACAGGTCGAGATAAGTGGGTAGTAATCACCGAGTTTATCAGTGACGTCCTTGTTGTTCACATCAAAGTTTCCACCCGTGTTCTTGTAACTGCTCCAACAAATAATATAGTCATAATTACTCCATCACCTCATAAATCATGTTGGAGCTTGCCTTTGAGCAACAACATTTGGGCTGCTGAATTCCGAATATTTACCCCATCCAATTTATAGCAAGTATTATTCACACAGTAGATATCCTTCAGTGACTCTGTGTTGCCCTTTTCTTCCCGTGGACCGAATTACCTTCTAGTGACAGAGATTAGCCCTTTGGTATCATCTATGTTTCATAACTACTTGTGGTAGAATAGTATTTGGATAAGATTGAATGTGTGCTTTGCCACTTTCCAAGCTACTAAAACTCTCTGCAAGAGATATAGAACATTGATCGGTTAACTTGAACCCTAATCCAACGTATAAATGCTTGTAGTTCCAAATCGTGCACTTGCTTTGCGGTTTCCTATACTCCCAATCTCTGTTCCAAACCCACTACATATCCTAATATCACACAACTCATACGTGTTTTGAACAAACAAATCGCAATGCAAATTATTTAAAAATCGCAATGCAAATTATTTTGCCGGGCATGGAATCCAAGTTTACTGTCACAACCTTGAAAAAATCAACAACTTTAGCTTCCACAAAAACAATCCACCCAAAAATTATGCCCGTCCATGATTCATAACTTTAACTTAATCTTCCCTTATACATTTAAGTTCAAACCACTTTAATAGCCCGAGATTCAAATTAGCAACTACTACAATAACATGCATTTATTAAAAAAAGATAACTCACCTTTCACTCCCGATCGAATTCACACTCCCACTGATAGTAGTGCACAAAATCATCCCTTTAATGACTTTTCCAGCAGCCAGAATATCACCCTCCAAGCCACCGTCAACGAGAAAGCATGACACCACTTCCATGTCAAATTGTTCTGGTTCTTTCGGGCATGCTTCAGTGCATTCCTGTATTGTGAAAATTTCTAAGTAGCTATATCCATTACCAATAAGTATTAAATGACGATAAAATAAAACCAAATTAACCTCAGCTATAGTGGCAGATAACCCTTCAACAGGTTGAAAAAATGGGAGGAAATAACAAAATCCACTCACAACGTGATGCGACTCTTGTCCCTCGAATCGAGGATTTCAAGACCAGTTAAGGCCCAGGCCTTGATATTCTGACATGTCATCTGTAAGCCTTCTTGTATTCGCTAAGGATATCAACACGGTGCAGATTTCTTTCTTTGATTAATTTGGCAGCTTTCTTAAGGAGCTTTCTAGCTAACAAGATAACTAAAATAACTCCATCCCCACTGGAATCTTGTTGGTATTTGCCTTTGAGAAGCAAGATTTACCAAAAAGATTTCGGATCCACATCATGTAAAAAGTATCAGCAAAGATAATGTCTATGAATAAATTTGTAGGTATCTTTGTCCTAATCGGATCAAACCTTTTTAGTGGCGTTGTTTTGCACCCTAGCATTACATATGTTACTTAGGATGGTTTCTCTATTTGATCCTAAAAATTCTACCATACCTGCCACCAATAGCCATATGCATCAAGGGTGCTATGAGATGTAAACTCAACATAAAAGAGTTCTAAAGTTTGACATTGCTTAGGGCATATGGGGAACTTAATTTTGTTGAGTTTGCATCTCATGGCGCCCCTAACGCATATAACTGGCTACTGGTGGCAGGTATGGAAGATTTGTCATATTAAATAGAGAAACCATCCTAAGTAACATACGTGTTGCCAGGGTTCAAAATGACGCCATTAAAAAGAGTTTGGTCTGTTTCGAACAAAGACACCCATAAATTTACTCAAAGACATATTCATTAATGATTCTATGTGTAATTTTGTACATGGTGTGGATGTCTGAAATCCTTCTGCTCAAATCTTGCTTCTCAAAGGCAAAAACCAGCAAGATTCCAGTGGGGATGGAGTTATTTTGATAATCTCGTTAGCTAGAGAGCTCCTTAAGAAAGCTGCCAAATTAATGAAGGAAGGATTATTGATATCCTTAGTCGATACAAGAAGGCTTTACAAATGACATGTCAGAATATCAAGGTATGGGCCTTGATTGGTCTCGAAATCCTTGATTTGAGGAACAAAAGCCGCATCACGTTGCAAATGAATTCTGTTATTTCTTGCCATCTTTTTCAACCCGTTGAAGGGCTAGCTGCCATTATAGCTGAGGTTAATTTAGTTTTCTTTTATCGTCATTTAATACTTATTGGCAACGGATATGGCTACTTCAAAATTTTCACAATGCAGGCATGCACTGAAGCATGCCCGAAAGAACCGGAAAAGTTTGACATGGAGGTGGAGTCATACTTTCTCGTTTACAGTGGCTTGGAGGGTGATATTCCGGCTACGGGAAAAGTCATTAAAGGGATGATTTTGTGCATTACCATCAGGGGGAATGGGGATTCGATCGGGAATTAAATGTGAGTTATCTTTATTAATAGACGCATGTTACTGTACTAGTAGCTAAATTTGAATCTCTGACTATTAAAGTGATTTGAACTTAAATGTATAAGGGAAGATTAAATTAAAGCTACAAATCATGGACGGCATAGTTTTTGGGTGGATTGTATTCGGGGAAGCTAAAGTTGGTGATTCTGCAAGCCTGTGACAGTAAACTTGGATTCCATGGCTAGCAAAATAATTTGCATTGTGATTTTTATTCAAAACGTGTAGGAGTTGTGTAGTGTTAAGATATGTAGTGGGTTTGGAATAGAGGCTGAGCGGTATAGGAAACTGCAAAGCTATTGCACGATTTTGAACTGCAAACATGTATAGGTCGGATTATGGTTCAAGTTAATCAATCATTGATTTTATATCTCTTGCAGACAGTTCTAGTATCTTAGAAAGTGGCAAGCACACATTCAATCTTATCTGGATACTGTTTTACCCCAAGCAGTTATGGAAGACAAAAAAAATTCAAGCTAAGGAAACAATGTTAATTAGACACTTTTAGGAGCATAAGAGTTCGTACAACTCCAAACTTTTAGAGACATACATAGTTTTCTCTCTATGATCACTTCAATTTGATCTACCATGGCCTAAAATTCTTTAGGGTGATTAACAGGTTTTCGTATTTTCTGGCGGGATCAATACATTTGAGTAGAGTTAGGGTTTAGGTTTAGGTTTAGGGTTAGGGTTAGGTTATGGTATTGTGTAAAGAAGAAACCTAGGAAGGGGCATAGGAGAAAATTACAAAGCTCTGTCAAGGAAATATAAAATGACAATTCGACGAAGGAAAAAATAAACATAGCCAAACCTAAAAAGTGAATCAAAAGGCGCGATGAAATCAACAATTCTGAAATCGGAAACCGAAATACATCACAACATATGACATATAAAATCGTCGCGTTATACTAATTTAAAGGATAAATAGAGATGAAATCAAACTTGACATGAAATCGTTGGACTGGTTCGTTCGTTTGTTGCTTGAGAGAGAGAGAGAGATTTTACTCCTCAACTAGGCTTAATTACATATTGATTTTTCATATTACGTCCTAAACTATAGACACCTGCAATTGACTACCCTAACCTATCATAACTCATCAAATTTTTTTAGCATTTGTTAATTTTGCTTAATTTTTTTTGTGCATTATTGCTTCATCTCGATGAGAGGAATATAATAACTAAAAAATCTATGAAACAAAATAAAAATTTTGTGAATAAAGACAAAAATAATCTAAAAATATATTTGTTTTGGATTTTTTTTTGTCTTTTAGTGAACTTGTTTAAGATTTTGATTCTAATTTTCTTCTTTTTCAAATCTCTCATTGAATCAAACTAATAATCTATGAATCAATGCAAAAACTTACAAATGTGGAGAAATTAATTGTGCATTAATTTGCCAAAACAGGCCCTAGCCTAACCATTAATATAAAGTCACATATAACCGTTAAAGAGGCTTGTGATGTGAAAATTACCCCAAAAATATGACCAGAATGTCAAATGACACGCAATTATTTATATGAAAATCATTTCGTTAATTTTTTTTTTTTTTGTACTTGTAACATGGTTTTTTTTAAGAAGAACAATAGATGAGGTTCAAATACAAGTAGCATTAACTTTTATTGAGAACCAAATAGCATTAGACTACCAAAAAAACAGAAAAAGAAAATGGGAAAATAAACAATAATAGATCGGTGAAGATGATCAGATAACTTACCTGTGACTTAGAGGGCATTTTCTTGTAGTGCAGGTCAAAGAGAGAAGCTAGGATTCTTCTCCGGAGTTGAGGGAGGGAGGTGTGGGTTTTGTAGATATGTATATCATACAGTATATCTGTCTTTATGGTGATACGTTGTGTGGTTGAAAATGGTAGACACGTAAATTAATGCCCTCCGGACAGCCCATTTGTCCACCCAAATAACTGGTTTTTTGGTTTATTCGTTTTATCTATATTAAAAAAAATTTACATTTGTTAGTTTTAAGTCAAATTTTCATGGTTTATTGATTTGATTCGACAAGACGAATCCAAAAAGTATAAAATTATGGTCGAAATTAAATTTTTTTAATAAAGCCAAAATTAATCCAATAAACTGGTTTATTTTGATTTATTTTCGGCTTTATTTAAAAAAAATAGTTTTTACCGTAATTTTATACTTTTTGGATTCGTCTCGTTAAGACAAATCAATAAACCACGAAAACTTGATGCAAAACTAGCAATGTAAAAAAAAAATTTGAATAAAGACAAAATGAATAAACCAAAAATCCAGTTTAATACTACCATCCGGGTCTCATGTGCGTGCCGTTCGGTCCATGCACAGCACGTGTACTGTGCAGCAGTACGGGGCCCACCCGGAGTCTAGTTGTTTGATCCGAATCGTTCATTTTATTTGTCTCATCAAGTACTTTTATGTAAAAAGTTCATCGGATATGGTTAAATCCCACTTTCATGGTGAAGAACATGTTACCCAAATATTTTGTTTCTGTAAGACCCAAATAATTCTCTGTTCCTAATCCATGATTTCCAAACTCAAAATTAATAGAAAAATGGAGAGAGTTTTTCATGTTTTTGATTTTCCCACCAACCAAACACAATTATAAACAAAACGGAAAGATCGAATAGAACTATATTTTGTTCAAAAAAAAAAAATAGAACTTATAAACTCAATTGCTATGACTAACCCAAAATCAACGTAAGTAATATGAAACAGAAAACCCGAAGACTCTGTTTTTTACACTTCTCTATCAGAGCTTCAAATTTACAAAATTCACCCAAACACTGAAATTCTTTGGCCATAAAATGAAAAAAGAGTTGAATCAAAACACTGTTGAATTTATAGAACGATTTAGAAATTTACCCAAAAGCCTAACTCTGTGGTAGCACCATTTTGGATCTGATCACTTGATTTCGCCTCTTTGGGATTAGGCCCTTCTTTAGCCTCATCTTCAGTATTCCCGGTTGGAGAATTCTTTTCCTTTCATTAGTGGCTTTGTTTTCAAGACGTATTTGTTGGTTATTCAAAGCAGTATGTTGTAAATAGGGGCTATATCGAGGTGGTAATGAGCATATCATTTTTTCATTGTAAAATAGTATCGCGATACATATCTCCTATCTTAAGATACGTTTGTCGAAAGAGTAGTAGTTTCTAATGTTTAGTTAGAGTCTTGGAGAAGATTTGGGAGAGGAGAAATACGTTAAACAAAGAATGGGGAAGGAGTGTAATTGTATTACACTTGAACAAAAAAACTCTTTTTTTTTTTTGCTTGGTACAAAATGACTAAAATTCATCCATATTTATACTACTCCATGGAAGACTCTAGTTCAAAGATATTTCATATAAGATAATTAAGAATTACACATGTGAATAATTTTCACCAAAAAACTCGAGATATTTCACGAGGATATTCTAGAACTTCTAGAAACTTAATATTTATATCTTATTCGATAATATCTTTCATCTTTGGGCTTTGTCAATTGGGCTTATGTGAACTTGACTTTCTTGTACCAAAATACTAAATCTAGTTTATGCTTTAACATCAATAACCATAATTGATATACAATTGAAAAGTAGTTATACCTAATAACACCAGCTAACTATGCTTACATTTTAAAAAAAATTAAGACAAAATTTCAAGGCTAGCTCACCCGTATTGGGTGGCATTAGACTCCCTGTTGGTGTTATTATTATTGTGTTGTGTAAATCTGTATTTGAGATTTAGTATCTTATTTGTTGATAAGTTTGCCAAGAGAACAATGCTATATGTACCAACCAAAGGGGACCGACCACTTTTGCACGAAATGGGGTGATTTTGGATCGAGCATTTACAGCCGTCCGATGGCCTCGATTCTCGCTTAGACCCACTCGGATTTTGATTCTGAGAACGATGAACGGCTCGGATTGGCCGTTTGGGATTCACACGGGATAGCCGGCGCCGTCGGTACGTGGTTTGTCCTCGTTTGGTCGGTACCCATATATTTACCGTTGCCAAGAGGCCTTTGGCCCAACGGCATCCGATTTTCACACTAACCTAAGTCATGTCAGAATAGCCAGAGCAGCAACATGCAAGTCCACTGGATGTGTCATGTATGAACAATTGACTACCTAAGTGCAATTCGGATGCCGTTAGGCCAAATGCCTCTTGATGTTTCGAACAAAATCAAGCGATTGAAAAATCTACAGAAATCTAGCACCTATTAAATTTAGCGGGCTCAATTGGAATTTTCAGTTTTGGTGAGGGCGCCAAGCATTGGCGGAGTATAACTCTGTGGTTGACCGCTATCGAAGATGTGGTTATAATTTTTCATTGAACTCAATCGAAGATGTTAACAAACGCTATAGTACTTTAGGCGCGAGTGTTTTCTCCATTTCTTATCATTGAACGCTATAAAATGTCATCGCAAAATTACACCAACCGAACAGACTCTACAAAAGGAACAGAACAGACTCGTAACAATGAACACTCTTTATCTCAATGTGACCAACTCTACAGAAAGAAAAAAATGACGGAAATTCATTCAGTTCATAAGGAAAAACCCTAGTCCACAGCAAATCTCTTCACTCTGTCCCGGTTCGCAGAGCTTTTGTGAACTGAGAGTTTCTTTCTGCGGATGGCTCTCAGTTTTAACAACAATTACTGGGCACTTCAATAAAAAATGCAAATTAAAGTAAGTGACAAAGTGAACATCATTCTTCGTTGGATAATTAATACACAAGAGTTTATCCAAAAAAAGAGGTAAAATTAATTCTTCCATGTAGATTTAAAAAATTTGTGACAGTTCATATATATTCCAAATTTATAGACACGCAGTTTCTACAGACACATTTTATTCATTAACATCAACACCTCTTATTAGAAAACGCCTAGAAAGATAGATGAACATAAAAATACATAAACAACCAGCAAGTCATTCAATTCGATATCCCGTATACTGGAAAAATGTAAAAATGAATCAGAATTGCACATTGAGTTTCTTGTGCATAGTATGACCAGTATTCCATATCGGAATATACGCAGCAATATTATTCGAAAGTGAAGAAAGATAAATACGACAGTATCTAAAATAAATAAAGAAGGTCAAAACAAATAGGGTTGCAGAGAAGTGCAACAAATAAGTTTTCGATTTAACATCCAGCATAATAAGTTCATATGCAACTCCACAAATATAAACATTTAGTCCCAATAACAGGAAAAGATAATTACTAAACCAGTTCAATAAATAATTACTGATATTGATAACAGCCATAAAGTTCTAACATGCGGCACTCCTGGATCTTTCTGTACGGATTCACCTCAGAACCTCGTGTGTTTAATTGGGCAATCTGTAAAACAGAAAAGTAATGAGTATCAAGGTATTCATGCTAAGCTAGTTAGCTGAACAAAGTTTTAAGAATTTTAATATAAATTTGGACAAATATAGGAATAGTCTCGAAAGTATCACACACATATATTAAGCAAATCAATGACATCTACTCCCTGTTTAATTCCATGGCCGAAATAAACTAATTGTTAGGAGTATGTACGATGCATTAATCTGCGCGCATTATTGGGACTTGGGAGTAAGGAGTCCACCACATCACTATGAAGTTATGAACACAGACTCACATACAAGATTAAGCACGAAAGTAGTGAGCAATCCCCATTAGGTGTCCAATTGGAAAATTGGGGGGGTCTTGTCAGTGGGTATCCAATCTTGCCCTGAATGATGTTCGGTCTTCGGACCTTATTTCTATTTAAATAATATCCATCATCTTTTCCGTGAAAAAAAATAAACATAGTGAGCAATCCAATATTATATAAAGACAACCAACCTCTTCTATGTTTTTCCGTTGTAGGAATTAACATGCACACGTGTTATAACACTAACCGGAAGAGTCATTCTTTTAACTACAAAAGTCTCTGTTCTCCGGAGAAACCCAATTATTCAAGAGATTATGAATGCAACTCCAGTGTGTTTCACTCCTGATTATACCTCTTCTGATTCTGTTGTTTGGAATCTCTCAACTGGTGGGGTGTACACAGCTAGATCCACTTGGCAGGCTTTTCGGGTCCCTATCCCCCCTTTCTTTGGCACAAGATCATTTGGTTCAAGCACCATATTCCCAGATGGGCTTTCATCCAGTGGCTGACAGTTTTAGGGAGCTTATGCAGGTGGACCCTAAGAGCATCCTTTGATCATTTGGTTCAAGCACCATATCTCTAATGGTGTTCCTAATGGCCCTAGGGATTTGCTGGAGATTCTAACTTGGGCTAAGCAATATCGAGGGGGTAACTCTATGACTCACCTTCTTTTCAAGTTGTCTCTTGCTTCATCTATGTATTGGATGCGGAAAGAAAGAAATGTCGGGATTTTTCAACGTCAGAGTATATCATGTTCTGCTCTGCATGATTGTATCATTGCAGCTATTCGAGATTGTCTTAGCTCTTGGAGACGAGTTTGTCCTTCTCCTTGCAATCTGGCTATTGCTTCTGCTTGGAAACTGAGTAGTATAATTTTCTTCCCCAGGCTGTTTTGGGGTTTTGTAGATAGGCTACCATTGTATATAGCAGTGTTCTAGTTTGTATTCTTGTGTTAGGCCTTGACCTTTGTTCTTGGTTTGTTTGTGCTTCATAAGATTGCAATTTACCAAAAAAAATTAAACAAGAAGAAGTCTTTGTTCTCCCTGATACTTTAATCATCTGACTTTCACAATTTTCCAGAGTCAAATTATTCTGTAGCTTTTTTTTTTCTGTCATTCGTCATTCCTAATCTATTACACGGGGGAAGTGGGGAATGAGACTCAATCCCGGGACGCAGTGTGGGGCATCCAAGAACTCTACCGCATGAGCTAGTCACATATATTGGGTCAAACTTTACACGTGTGTCATAAAAATAGCAACAAAATTACAAATCTAATGGCAAAAAAGAATAGACAAACTTTTTTGGGTAGTCTCCACTAGAAGAATGCTCAACCACCGCCCATTAGGCTTTGAAGTGAATAATATGCATATAATGCTAAACAAGTTCCGGTTACACTTCACGGACAGCATTAATACATTTTTACGGTTATCAATACACTTTTCTCAAATATCTTTACTCATTTTTCACATTATCCATTGCCCTAAGAACTGCGGTTAGTATCTTCCTGTTGAAAAACTTAATGGAACCACAGATTTGGTGCCTCCAATCTAAACGTTCAGTTTAGGGAACCAAAGTGAAGCATGGTCGGGATGAATTCCTCAAGTTTGCAGGGAGTGCTAATCTCTCAAAAATAACAATCGCGCCCTAAATAAAATCTCCGTGTATTATTAGGTTGTAGATTAGAATTATCTGTGAGGAGTTGAACCTCCATGTTCAATCCACAACGTCCCTTACAGATCTTGAAAACTAGAGTCACAAAAGTTACACAGCAAACGAAAACTGTAAGTAAGAAACAAAAACATGAAAAACATACAGATATACATGGAAAATCTCAATGTGAGGAAGAACCACGAGAGGCACAAGTCCACTATAATGAAGAATTATTTCTTTACTTTCATTTTCTTGTTCCTAGTGTGGTAGTGATTCCCTACAAATTGTTGCATCAACGTGTAGCAAAATATATATCCCAAAAACCTTATTGAAAGAGAGAAGAATAACTTGATTTTACTTCTCTTGTACTTCATTATCACAGCATCCACAGACCCCAGGGAAGGAAATCATACCTTGAAGATTGCAGGAAGTAAAGAAGTCAGTTTCCTCTCTAATATGTCGGTAACTCGTGGTGGCATCGGGGGCATGTGTTCTTCATCTGCAGCCATGGCACAATACAGCCTTCATGGTAGGTATGAAAACAAGGCAAGCGAGTGCCCGAGTCACCCACCTGGAGAATGACCTCACATATTGCACATGGCTCGGGTGCTTCAAGTGTTGATCTCTCCAACGCATCGATGGCCTCCGCAGTTGTTGGAGTTGGTTGCACCTCCTCATCATCTGGTAACAGCTCAATCTGATCTTCCTCGGCTGAGTCTGAATCTGAATCTGAATCTGAATCTGAATCCTCACTGTCCTCACGCCGAAGGGTTAGATCCACGTCAATGGTTTTTGTTACAGTATCATTCTCCATTGAGTGAGCCAGGTTGACAGCTTGCCTAATGATATCATCTTCAATACCTTCTGGTAAACTGACGGGTCGAAGAACTTGCAACAATGTATCTTCAACCTCTTCCGGTGTTAGGTATGAGAATGAGCGACTGTACTGGTTCATGATATGGCCATCTTCATCAAGTTCTCGAACCGAAGCATGAACAAACTTCTGGCCTCCCTGATCATTGTCGAAGCTACCATCCTTCGCGGTCACAGTATAGTCATAGTCCATGGATACAACTTTTGAGTGATTGAACTTCTTTGATCAATTGAGTATGCACAATGAGGCTGAAAAGAGAGGATTTCTGTTTCCCTCTTCTTCAAAGACAATGCCACAAAATGAACATGATTTGTGTGTGTGTGCTTTTTTTGGTACAAGTCAGAGCATTTCCATTTTGATTGGTCAAATGCATTTTGCATTTCGTTCTATACAAATATCTTGATATTCAGAAAACTTCACGTCTCTAGGATGATTCTTCTAGGAACTTCTAACAAAGACACTCTTAAGTGAAGATATTTGCAGAAACAATTGCTAAATCGATCCCGAAATATTCAGAGATTCTATTAGTTAAAACTATGGAACGGGAACGGAAAAAAACAAAAAAAAAAAAAGCAACAGTGCTGCATATATGAATTTGGAACTAATTTCAACTTGTTTGCCAACATAGTGTTGAAATTCAAGCAAACAAACGAGTCTCGAAAGTTTGAGTCAAATTTGTGCAATACTACTTGTTTTCACATAATCGATAAGAAAATGTCCAGTATCTAAAGACTCAACCGGCTTGTACAACTCGATCACATCCGTAGCTTTCAAATCATGCTCTTTGACAAACTTCTTCGACTCATCTGGACCACATAGGCATGATAATTGAACATTTAGGCCATTTGCCAGTTCTGGTTTCGCTTATCATTAAACCACAAACAAAGCTTGAAGGGGAAACAATTTTCCTCCCCTTGCCTTAAATCCATACTCTCAGCTTCACTAACGCAATCGTAAGTCACATCTTAAGAAATGTTACCCTCAATTTCTGCTCTCCTTACATACTCGATCAAGTAATGGTGGTTGTGTAAACGTCGTGAAGGTATGCTGAAGTAAATAACATTCGTGCAATTCAAAGGTGACGATCTAGAAAATCAACCCAATTGTTCGTAAGCAATGCCCGATCAATATAAGGGTACATCAGTTTCATATTCCACCAAAAATTCTACATTCCTCTCAGAGAAGAACGGTTATATATGAAGTGGAGGGAAATATTTTGATGCTTTTTTGTAACGAAACACAAGCATGTTGTTTTCGACATTTGTAGCCTTGTAGGATCTAATTGCATCTCCGCAATGGGAAATAACACAAGTAATCATACATACATAGCCGAACTGACTATGGTATTGTTGAGTGTGAAGTCGAATTCGGCGTTTTCTACGCGATTTGTGGAGTTTCAGCATCTCTAGTTGGACCAGGCGAAGGGTGGTATTACAAGGAAAAGGAAGCAAAAACCAAGCTGCAGCATCTCTGGTCCGGATGAGCGAGTCTCTGGTCTGGAAGACAAGCGTGGCTGCGAGGCGTGCATTATCGCATTTTTTAGGGTATTTAGGGCTTCTCTTGTATTCTCTATAAAAGGCAAAGGATAAGGCAGACCCCATTGTATTGTTATTGATTCTTCATCACAGTGAAACACCCCATTACCCTGTGAAGTACGATTATGCAATCAGCTTAAGTCAGAACCACATAAATCTCTGCGTCTTGTTCTTTCTCGCTAATTGTTTTTTTTTCGGTATATGATTGTTTTCTGTTCTTAAATTGTTCTTCGATTATGTGAATTTGTTTGTGGATTTGAGTGCGCATATCCATAACAGGTATATAGCAATAATGTTCTTGCTTGTATATGTAAGAACATTCAGAGGGAATGCTTTATTATTGATTTCTCTCTTATTTCTGATCTCTTTTTTTCCTTGAAGTCGAAGTGATCTATAATTAAAGAGGTTACGGTAATCAGAGGCAGTCGATTATTGGAAGTTCTGTGCCTGATTTGGGTTCACAACTACTTTTGTTCTATTAAATTCTATAAATCAGCTGGTAGAATCTCTATACTGTGATTTGGGTTCACAACTACCTTTGTTCTATCCATATCCCTTTTGTTGTTCAAAAACCAATCAGGTCTTTTATTGTTCCTTTTTTAGGCGAGTCTTTCTTTTATTGGTCCTTTTTTAGCTACAATGATTTTGGAGTTTGATGGCCGTGGAGGTGTAGCATTTGCTAAGTGATTACTTTTTCAATGTAGATACGCAGTTTACTTAACGGAAACTCAATAACTTATCGGAAGCCGAATTGTGTTGGGGTCATATTACGTTCGTATGTGCGTTCAGGGTCAAGCATTCGCTAGATAATGAAAAATTAATAGAGGAAGTAAACATTGAGGTGTCAAAAATGAATCCCAATCCTTTGTTCGGTCAAATTACAAATTACGCCGTGCCGTGCCGTGCCGTGCCTTTTTAGGCATGGGCATTCCCTAGTTAACAAATAAAATGAGACGGAGGTAGTATTGAATGTGAAAGAAATTTCCGTACATTTGATTCAAATTAGGAGAGACACCATGAACTTCTTCCATTCAGTTGGTTTTACAAAATAATTATTTTACGGAGGAAATCCAATCTTGGCAATTAGAAGAAAGCATTTGGTCCAAACCACCATAACCATCACCATCTCTCTCTCTCTCTCTCTCTCTCTCTCTCTCTCTCTCTCTCTCTCTCTCTCTCTCTCTCTCTCTCTCTCTCTCCAAGTTTTGGATTGGAGGAAGGAACAATTCAAATTTGGACCATTGATTGTTCCAATGTATGGTTCAGATTTGAACGTACTATGTCCTCCGGTCCAGATATTGGACGGGAGAGGATCTAATTCCGTTCATAAAAATGCCAATAACGGCACTACATATTTTCCATTTTAGTCGACATGGTTGGCAAGCTGCTGATAGCGATATAGATATAAACAATTGTGATATGTTCATGTCCATTGATATGGTCTACAAATATACCGAGGGATGTCTGTTTCGAAGAAAAATAAATGCGTACATGTAGAAAATAACACTCGTTTTTACATTGAAGTAGCGGCCCCCTGTACCAATTCTAAAAACAAAAATCCTAAAGGGACCGACGGATTTTGCACCGAACATGAACTGACGGGCACGTAGAGCTGAATCCAATATGTGTAGATGCTCGATTCAATCTTTCTTTCTTTTTCATTCAGGTTACAAGATCCTGTAATATGAATGAAAAAATAGAAGATTGGATTGAGCATCTACACATATCGTATTCAGCTGACTTTTTACAAACCCACTCGGTTGTTTTTATTTAAAAATTATTGAACGGCTCGGATCATCCGTGCAGGATTTGAAGAGGGCCCCGCGTGGCCGTCCGTTCATGGTCGGTGCAAAGCCGTCGATAACTATAGACTGACTGTTCTAAAAAAACAAGCAGGGATCGAACACATGATTGTTCTAAAAAAACAAGCAGGGATCAAACACATGATTGGGAGGCACAAACAGGGATCAAGAGTCTCACACAAAGGCATGAAGCTCAGGAACAAAGGAAAACCACCTGAAACCACAGCTCCACTTCTCACGCAATGAAGGGGATTTAGGTAGCCAATGCCAAGTTCCCCTTGAAACCTTGTAGTACAAGATCTCAGGCCAAGTATAACAGCACAAACAAATCAAACCCTGATGCCAAAACACATAAACATGCTCATAGTTGTGGTAGCAAATTGACATGAACTTCCTGCACATCATCTCCGGCACTCTCACAGTCTCCACCCAATTTCCTTCCTTCAATTCCCACAATTTCAATCCCCTCGAGATTCCGTTTTGCCCAATTCCCGCGATCAGGTATAGCTTCTCATCGCCATCGCTCACCAACCGGGCAAATGTTATCTCAACCGGTAACTCTGTCATCAATTTCTCCCATTTCCCACTTTCCAAATCAAAGAAAACAATCGAAAAAGGCTCTGGTGTTGTGAAATAGAGGTACCCATTATAGGAAACACCTTGTTGAAGAAAATTATCACCTAGAACTGAGTCAGCGCTATCGAATCGGTGCCAGAGATGAAGCCTAGAGTCATAAACCAAAGTATTGTTTGATGAGCCAGAAGAAGAGCCAAGCAAGAAGAGTTTGTACCCATTGGGTGTGGACACCAAAGTAAGCAACTCAAAGGCAAAAGGGTGTTCTGGCAATTCCACAACTCTTGAAGACCTTGCCAAGAGATTGTAGACAAGGAAAGAGGATGAGTTAGGGAGAGAGAAACAGAGCAGGCCATGAGATATGGAGAGGAGGTGTGGAGTGGCTGGCGTGCAGGATTGCACGGGAGAAACGGAGAGGGGTAACGTTCGCCAGGTTTTGAGGATAGTGTCGTAAAGAGGGTAATAGAGGTGGAAATCTGGGTGAGAGAGGAGGAGAAACGAGGGGAGAGAAGAAGATGGTGAAGAGTGTTTGGAGACGAAAGGAGGAGAGAAGATGAGAGACTTGATGTGTTTACAAGTTGATCTGAGGCTCAAGAAGGTCATCAGTGGTAGGAATGAAAGAACATGTTCCAGGAGGAACTCTGGCAGCCGGTTCCATATTCTGGGATCCATCTCCGGCGGACTCGCAAGAGAGACTGAGCTCTTGTCTTTTACCATGAAGTCTTCTCTAAGGCCAAGTCTTTGATCCAAAACATGGGTCGTAATTGTACTCTGTACTCATATGATGGTTTAGGCTAATCTTTTCCATTACACGCGCATTTGACTATCATATGCAAGATTTTGTTATACTATATAAAATGAGAGTGGGACCGTGCTATGAAGTGTAGTAAGGAAATTGGATACCACATACCTATTGATGGATACATATTACATATACACATTGCAAGGAAACTACAAAAATACTACTACAAAACTTGTGACAAATGTTAATAGCATGTTGGAGACCTAAAGCATTGATACATTCGAAGTGTGCACAAGCTGATCCGGAAATCCGATTATAAAAAAATAAAATAATAAAAAGCACTGATACATTGGCCGTAATCTAAAAATAAAAACCTATACTAGTAACAATCCCCTTTTGTGAAGTTTCTCGGACTCGGAAAATAAACTCATACAAGTAATGCTTTATGAGCCGTTCGTTTGACGGGACTATTAGGAAATGGATTTATATATTGTCCTAGTGATGGGATAAATAGTAGTACTAGTATTCACTCCGTCCCAGTTTGATAGTCCCATTTAGAATTTCAACTTTTTAAGGGGTTATAATCTCATTTAGAATTTCAACTTTTTAAGGGAGCATAATGATTACATCAAATAGTATTCAACTTTCCAACCATTCACTTTTTAAGAAAACATAGGAGTAATGATTACATAATTGTTTACGTAAAAGTTCATTAAAAGACATAAAAAAAAAAAGGTGTGGATAACAATTTGGGGGTGTAAAAATCACTCCCCAATTGTTTAAGGGATTTTATTACCAAAAGTTCATTAAAAGACAAAAAAGAAAAGGGTGTTGATAACAATTTGGGGGTGTGAAAATTACTCCCCAATTTTTTAAGGGATTTATTACCAATTTATATTTCATTCAGCCCGTATGATTACATAATTAATATTTCACACAAGATATGTAGTTTCCTTGAATATATTGCGTAAGTTGATGCTCATATCCGGTCAAACAATCGGGCCCTATAAGTTGGATCTAGAAATACCCTCCCCTCACTTCATGATATTATTTCACTCTATTATCTTTTGAACTTTCCAACTATTTAAGCAAAACATAATAATTACATAATTGTTTAAGGATTTTATTACTCCCTTTGTCCCTTTTTAAGTGTGTTATCTGGAAATTCCAACTTATTTTCTCTCACATCAACTTTTACATCTATTTTCCACTACTTACCCTTATCCATATAATAATACCCACTAACTTTTCAAAAAGGAATCTACTTTTAAGGGCAAAATAGGATTAATACTCACTAACTTTTCAAAACACACTTATTAAGGGACAATCCAAAATGGAAAGTACCAATTTATATTTCATTCAGCCTGTATGATTATATATTGATTACATAATTTATATTTCACAAAAGATTTGTAGTTTCCTTGAATATATTGCGTAATCTGATGCTCGTATCCGGTCAAACAATCGGGCCCTATAAGTGGGATTTAGAAACACCCTCCCCTCACTTCCTGATATTATTTCACTCTATTATCTTTTCAACTTTCCAACCATTTACATTTTAAGGAAACATAATAATTACATAATTGTTTAAAGGATTTTATTACCAATTTAGATTTCATTCAGCCCGTATGATTACATAATTTATATTTCACACCAGATATGTAATTTCCTCGAACATATAGCGTAACCTGATGCTCATATCCGGTCAAACAATCAGGCCCTAGGGCTCGTTTGGATGCTGCATAGAGAAGGGGGATGTTGCATAGAGAAGAGCGATTAGGGGGTTGCATTATTTAGCCATTGTTCTTCTCCCTCAAAACGTGTTTGGCTGGCCATTTCACCCCGACTAATTAGCCTATCGACTAATTAGTCCGGGCAAACTATGACTAAATATAAGCATATAAGTAGGGGTGCTTATATTTAGTCATGGGAGATAACTCCTCCCATTTTACCTCAATGTCCCATGCAATTTCTTTCGGATAAAAAAATAAAGTACTTCCGCGCATAATTCATTTTCTTTTTTTCGCACCAAATTAAACTACTACTAATAAAGATCTTTAATTCGATACAAAAAAAATTAAAAAAATTTATACGCTAAAATTTTACATTGTTGGCTTGTTGAGTTGTTTTGCAATATTATTCGGATCATAAAATAAAGTACTTCCACATAAAATTTTATATTTATTTTTGTATAAAATTAAACTACTAATAGAGTATTTAATCCCTCCAAAACTAATACGCTATCAAAGGGGCCGAGTGGGATTTAGAAACACCCTCCCCTCACTGATATTATTTCACTCTACTATCTTTTTAACTGTTCAAACAGAGGCCACCCGCAGGCCAATCTTTACTCGGCCGCCACCCACTTTACTCTGCACTCTGCAGTAGCTATCAATGGGAATATTTCAAACCCTCTTGCAAAAGGGCATTGACTTTAACAAATTCCATTAAGCAATTTGAATCACTTGTCCATTATATCTACGTCGACAATGGAAAGGGAATGCAGTTGACAAATCACAGCCTAATTTAAGTATTGAAATTTCTATTCTAAAATCTATAAACAGAACCGTAATTAAATGTAAAACGTTGATGGTGCGTAGAGCCGTGGTTCCATTTCTGTACCAAACAACAGTAGTTTTGTGGGTTACGAATTATATTACACGAACATAATCATCTAGTTTTGTTTCCAGAAAATGAAAATGGTCATTCCAGATATACACAAGATCGCTTTTGTGGTAAAGGTATGGCTTCCTACTTTGGCGAAGTGTAATGTTTGTATCCAAAATCCAAAGAGAGAAAACGAAAAAGAACAAACGAACAAACAGTATTACTGTACTAGCAGCCAAACAAACACTCCTATACATATAAAACATGCTAACTCGTAGATGACCTGGAAATCTGCACCGCGGAGAGACAGTAGTAAATGTCAATCACTCCAGTTATCTTGATCCAGTGTAGAACTCTTCCCTATCTTGCTCCATTCATCCTGGATAGTCACCCAAACAGCCAAACTAAATAAGGAACCAAGGCAATCTTTATTCTTCACTTGACAGATCTCAAGGTGTATATATGTAGGCCAGTACCAAATTTTGTACAATGGGGATTACAACTTTGGAAAACATACCAATTCATCAAAGGCCAATTTGGATGGAGACCAAACAAGAATTTGCCTATCAGTACCACCCGTGTATAATTCCTACAACAAAGCAAACATGTGTTCAACAAGTTTGCATAACCGGGATTTGGTGCTCAGAAAGAAACAAACTTACTGGAAACAGAACAGAGTTTGAGTCCATGAGGTCATTGCCCTAATAACAAAGCATACTTGGGGCATAAATATTCGACCACATAACTGGGAAATAATTTTGGGTGCAACTCTTCTAGATGATATGCCAAAAATTTGTACTCATGATGCCATTAGCGTGTTTAAGAACTTAAATTCATCAACAGCAAACCAAGTAGAAGCCCAAGCCCGCTGACGGATTTTGTAAACATGTACACGTCCTACAGAAAAGAATAAAAATGACTCCAACCACCTCTCACAGAGAGAGAGAGAGAGAGAGAGGGAAGTACCTGGTCCTGCAAGCTATAACAGCAACAATTCACATGGTCATAGTGACCACGAAACGTTTGAACTGTCTTTCCTGACCACGTATCAAATACCTAAAAATTTCACGCCATAAGCTCAAAATTGTACTGCCATTTGTCTCATGCTTAACATGACAAGAACTACAAAAATGACATCTTACTTTCACAGATGTCATGCATGGAACGAAAACAAGGGTTGAATCTTGTGTTGTGGATAACTGCATCGCCTTCCCAGTTTGTAAGCGAGCAGTTTCAAAGTTCACCAACGTGTTGCAGCCGGATTCGATGTCCCACAGCCGCAACCTTGAATCAGACCCTGAAATTTGTAAGTCAAAAAAATAACGTGCTTATTCCAAATGTTTTGTTCAGGGTTGTTGAAAAGGTTTACGTGGACAGCCTTAGAGATACTACTAGCCGTTCCTTGACTGCCACTGGCTCTCCGTAATTGGTGTGAAGCAAGGGCAGGTGGCACTCAAGAACACTAAGTATTGATTCCCCGTGTTATTTACCAGTTCTTCAGAGAATACAAAGAAGACTCAAAAAATTCATCTAAAGTGAGAGTCGTCAAAACAAGCAGCTCTATAGTAATTGCTCTCATTTAAAAGGAAGTGTTTGTGTCTTGTGAAAGATATGCAGGAACCAACAGCCAGTTAAAGGCAACTAACGTGTGGCATAAGGTCTTAATTGCGAATTTGCAATAAAAGCATTATAAAGATGGTAATAGCGCTATACCAAGTTAGGAAGGACAACTCGATAGAAGAATGCACAGAAAAGATGGTGGGGCAGTCCATGAACTGATCTATATTCCAAGATGCTGATTTCACCCCTACCTAGCCATCACCAGAGGCAGAAGCAGTAGTTTCTAGGACAAAGCTGAGACGATACAAATAGGCGAGCTTAATCATTCATAATGCTTTTTAGAAAAAGAAGTGAGTTTAGCTCATATTGTGACCACAAGCACTTTTCTTCACCAACTCACCCAAGGTTATGACCCAAATAAAAATACGAGTTAGGCATTCACCTTTTACAGAGGACAAATCGCAAAATGGTGAATGTGGAAGTACCAGCCACGAGATCAATATAAAGACCAACGTCCCACCTTTCTTTTCTAACGATGAGAAAGCAGTCTTCTATTGTTTTTTTACCTCCGCCAACAAATAAGTCAAGTGCTAGAATAGAGCCATAGTAAGTTCCAGCTAAAGTGTAATCTACTTTCTTTTTTGGTAAGTCCAATAACAATTACATTCTGTGCAAATACGTTTAAAATAATCTATCCAGAAAGGGATTTACTCTCACAAACCAACAGACTCAACCTGCACTTAGAAGATAAATGCCATATAATTGTGCAAATACGTTTAAAATAATCTATCCAGAAAGGGATTTACTCTAACAAACCAACAGACTCAACCTGCACTTAGAAGATACATGCCATCTTCCATCGCTTTTAACCCAATAACAGCTCCGTAATGAGCAGTGGTGCGATCCTGACTAGATAACATTCCTGGATGTAGTCTCTGCCTCGCAGAACCTTTAACTAGACTAGGTATTTTACTGATAGCAGACTGTTTTGAACCATTCCCAGGAGCCATTTTCCGCTGAGGTGCACGCGCTTTTGTGGTTGAGCTTTGGCCTGTTGACGTGGATTTTGATGTTGAACCCTAGGCATAGAATCAAGTATCAAGGGTAAGATATGGATACGTTCAATATCACGAGTTAACCACAATGGGACATAAGTTTATCCTATTACAATACTAATTATCAGGTATGGATAGCTTTTGCAGCAGATAGGAGGACAGAAGTGAACCTTATTCAGGACTGAACGCTCTAGAAGGGGTGGGCGTCTTCCTAGCTGCGAGTGGGACTGGTTTAGAACACAAAAACATCCAGCTCGTCTGATGTCCCAGAAACGTATTGCACCATCACATCCTCCAGTTACTAAAACCCACTCACTAGAAGTAGACCACTCCACTGTCATTACACCATCTTCAAACGCAAGGACGATTCAATACAATATAAGCACACCAGCGAATAGCACATAAACAAAGGGATGAAGAAAGAATAACTCATTACAGAGAGATTTAACAAATATACTTATAACTATTAAAAAACTTTGGGGGACAACACCACCATCCCCACTATCTACAGGGACAGTATGTACGCAACTAAAAAGAAAATATTGATCTCCACAAAACAACAGATGCAAAAATTCTAACTGAAAAATGCATTGAACGGTAACATGGATCCCTTATCAGCCACACATCTTCTCACATACCCAACTACCACTTACCCTATCAGAACAGAAGATACATGATGCACAATTAGATATATGTGTGTCTAGTATGAAGAAAGTATCAGGAGTAACCTCCCGACTCTGAAAAGCAAGCTATCAAAAAGGTTCTATGGTTCTCCTGCACCATCAACAAACCGGATATCATTCACCTATGAAGCGTATACACTTCTACACGTCTGGGGTTATCATTCTTCACTACCTACAGCAAATATCTATAAGCTAATAACTATTTTGCCTCTTAACTTTCTTTGAGGATACTACGATAAAAATTTTGAAATAGTGACCTTCTTGTTATGATATCATGATAACTTATTGTTTTGCCTTGTATCACTGGTTTGATTAAAATTCGTGGTATTTTTTAACATGGATATAAAACACATACATAACAATACTAAAGTATAATCTATTTTAATTGTGTTTCCAGCATGTCCATGCCTTAATTTTTAGATAAACGATGTGTGTCTTTTGTTGTCCCCGTCCAGTAGCGCTAATAGTCATGGAGGGAGGATGGTGACCCAAGGCTAGAGGCAAATCCATTCACGGTTAAGAAGTCAGAATTAAAGGTGTGGCATGCTTCTCCTAAAACTATCATGCTTTCCTTGGGTTACAAACCACTTTGTTGCTGCCCTCCTCCACTGTAACCACTTTTGTTGCTGCCCTGCCCCACTCTCACCTCAACCTAGCCTAGCACCTTTTCTATTCCACTGCAACTATCTCCAACAATTCACACCAAGAAGCATAGATACGGTCAGGGACGCAGAAACACCGCATCTGAAAAAAGACATGGACATGTTGGGGGCATGCCGAAGTGTAGAATCAAGTTATATAATAGATGTGACTTATGAATTCATAAAAGTCGAATGTTATTTTATAAAATTAAGATGAGATACAAATATGAAGATACAAATATGAAGATACAAATCGACGATCAAGGTTTAAATTTCTTCACGGCAGTACCCTCGTTGACTTCAGCTTTACTAATTTTGATGATTTTTAAACTCTCCCTACAAAAAGATAGTCTTGAAACGCCATCTGTTATGTCGATGACATCAAAGGGATATTAAATGAACGGAATTGGAATAGGGATGGAATATAATGAAATAGAGCCAGTTTGAGGTTGCCTATGAAATGAAGCATGGAAGGGAGCCACTACGAAGAAGTTCTAAGAGTCACGAAGGAAGCTTCGAGCTCATATTGGTCATGGGTTGAGAACGGGAATTGAACTCTATGAGATCTAATCTACCGTTGTTCCTCAATAGCTCAATCGTAGAGCGGTCAGCTGTTAACTGATTGGTCATAGGTTCGAATCCTACTTGGGGAGATTTTATTCATTGCGAATTCTTTAATTCAGAATGAAAGAGCTCGCTTTGACCGTTAAGAGTCTGTAACCCCTCTCATGTCGTTGTTTCTATTGCATTCTATCGCATCGTATCACATTCTATTTAAGAATTCTCGGATGTACTAGTACTAGCAGTGCAGTCATCGATTCTTCCAAGAGGCCACAATTACCGCGAGCAAACCTATTAATTATTAATGACGGGGAAGACATTTTTGTTATGCTACTAATACTTGCACTTGCTCTCCTATTCTGCCCCAGCTTGGCTGAGGAAGAGTTACGTGGCGTAAAACAAAAAAATGCGGATGGGCCGGGGAGACTTCATTTAAAGATTCTAAACATTAACAAAAAAATAAGAAATCAAAAGAACAAGTAAGGTCATTCCATTTCGACAAAAGACGCACACCCAAGTTCAATTTATATTATAGACGTGACTTGTGAATTCATAAAAGTCAGATGTTATTTTATAAAATTAAGATGAGCTACAAATATGAAATACAAATCGACGATCACTACATAAGTATTCATGAACTAAACATCTGCAAAAAGATTTCCTATATGGGCCAAATTTTAACTAATGCATTTTAACCTCGAATATGTCCTTAACGTGTCCCAAGAGTGCCTGACACGTGTATGGTAAGTGTCGTGTCGTATCTGCATCCGTTTTTGACATAAACATGAAGGTAGTAGACGAGTCTGTCCTTTTTCAGATTCAAACCAAGCCTTAGATAAGATCAGGCTTAAATAGGCTCAAATTGAACCGTTGATGCCTTATATGAACTTCACCCTTATTGCAATAAGTTTTCTCGCATTCACTGGCAGATCCACGAATTTAGAGGGGGCACAATAATCAAGCACCATGAGATAACACAAACTAAAAAATTTATCACCAAAACAAGTAACTGTTTTAAGTATGTTGCCACTTGTCACTTAACTTTTAAGAAATGAGCAAAAAATTTAAATATCCACCCTAAAATTCTGCATGTATACTTTTACAATTGACCCTCCCAGGTTTTCATCTTCAAAAAGTCTTGTGTTATTGTCAATTGCCATGGTTTTAGGCTGAAAACATGGCATTTTCAGAAGATTTTAAAAATACCAGGCGATCTTAGAACATTTTAGGGGGTACTAGTATAAATTCTAGGGACTTGGGAGGTAATTGAAAGATTCTATTCTAAAAGAGGGATACAATTGCATTTATGAAAAGTTCAGGGGGTCGCGTGCCCCTCTCATCATAATCTACATCCGCCAGGGCTTGCATTCATGACCTATTATCATTACACCAAGGAATCCCAAATTCTTAGATTGTTGTGCACAGAGGACACATATATACACCAATTGTGGACAACTTGACACAGATGGTTACCAGATATAAACTTGGGTCCTTCTCCACCTCTTCATACATCTAACGGAATTTCATGAATAGTTTAGCTTAGGTTCCCGCCTGGCAGCCAGAAAAAAAGTACACTAGTAGACAAGACAGAGCCTTTAAGAAAATGTAGCAGCTATTGAGATGGCACTGAACACATTGGTTGATTGCATCCCATCCTAAGAAGGAGAGGAAAGACCACGATAATGGAGATTCCAGAGTTGAACAGATCCCCAAACAAGAAGGGATAAACTTGGAGAAGAAAGAGATGAGGAGTACTGCACATCACGGCAAGCAAAGGCAGTGTCCAATCAGTTATAAAGGACAAGTGGCAGCTCTGACTATCTCGGTACTTGTTAGTAAAGTTATTTAAACAGGTAGTGGCACTGATATCATATGGCAGTTAGAGGCGCTAAAGAGGTAGTATGGGGTTCTCCTATGTACGGAGAGCACGCCGTTGATTTTTCATGGCATAAAGATGCGCAGATGTCTTCCTGCTGAGATCTCTCTCTCCAAGACCAACCCAGAGCAAGATGTTGACCATGTGGCAATGGAACCCAGTAATCAGAACTTGTTAAGATTACTTACCACATGTTGCAAGGCTGAGAGAGAAGAAGATGAAGTCCAATTTAGAAGAACTTCTACTTCCACACTGAGGCCTCGTACAGATGCTAGGTATGGAAATCTAGAGTTCCCCATGGACTAGAGCAATTCTGGAATAAAACAGAATAGATTAATCAGGGTGACATATAAGCATACCACGATGACCAGACAATGTATGAGAAAATGCCCCTGAAGCAATATCACAAAGGCGCACTTGAACGTCTTCAGTGCCCACAGCAATTAGCATGTGGGACGTGGCCAGTGAAGACATAGCAGTCCTATAGACCTTTCCAGGCAGTTTGAAATTCATTACTGCCTGTAAAGCCAACCCAAAAAAATGATCAACCAAAATGTCAGATTACAGTGAGTATGAAAACATGCTGAAACACAACGGAGCACAACAAAAAACGTCGCCAGGCATAACTACCTGTGTAGTATTTGTATCCCAAACATTGACGTGATGATCATAAGAACCAGTGATGAAGAGACCAGTGTCGACAGGGTACCATATGGCTGATGATATAGCATACTTATGCCCATGTTCGTGTTGCTTGTCAACAACAACTAAGGACTTATGCTTTGCAACCAAACCACCTCCCTCAAAATCCGTTGCATGTTGAACATCATAGATAGCAACTGATGCGTCAGATGCACCAGATAGCAAGTATCGTCCCTCTGTCAAATCAACCTGATTTTGTGATCAAAAAATGCGGCTAGGGAAAAAAATAAAAAACCAAATGTGCATTTAGAGAGATGTGAGAAATAAGGACAGGAAATGGTTCAATGTCATGCCTCTGCTACAAGCTGAAAATGGTCTTAAAAGAACCAGAGTTCCATATTCAATGTATTGCCGTTACACATCACTCACAAGTTAGGACATACTATTTCATATGGTTTGACCCTTGAGTACATCAAATAGAAAACTGTGAAAGGGTACGTTAAGAGTCTTAAGACCAATTCAAAAGGTATAAGAGCAGCACCTCCAGCAAATGTATCACAATTTAAGACCAGAATTATCCTTTGCTAGTTACAAAAGTGTGCCCTCCAACATACTCTTAATAGTTTTACTCTGATTAAATAATGGATTTATCTGTCATTCAAAAGTACAATCCATTGATAGCATCCAATGTACTTTGAAGGAGATATCGACTATATCATACAATATTGTTACTTCTCTGTTTGAAAGATGCTTCATAGACCATCTCTAGCCCTTAACCCCTTTTTTCTAACTCAATGTCAAAAATTAAGTGAAACCCCCCAAAGAAAACACTAAAGTTCTTGACTCAAATCTATACTAAATTGAGTTTTATCCAAAAAAATTACCTACACTGAAGGAGACTCAGATCTTTAATCAACTTCAGAAAGCTATTTTTTACAACTCGGCAATTCTCGAAGCTTTTACATAAATTTTTTAAGCTTCGAATTGATCTCCCCACTGGAATTCTTCCCAAAAGATCGAACTTTTCTGTAGATATTAAGTAAAGTATGACGAAGTGTTGGAGCTGGTCTCATACTTAAATGTGAAGAGTACATGCTTGAGAAGATAAATCATAGCTGGAGAAGCTCCAAGAGAACAAACAACAGCTCGTGCACGCCACAGCACAAAAAAAGATTTGAGATCTAAAACCCATAAGAGAATTCTAGCTCAATCTTGATTATTGTTGACACAGATAAGCAATCAAGAGGCTGAGGGGTTGGTTGAGATTTTGCTGAGTAGTAGCATTAGAAGAGTCTTTGGTAGTACTACTCGAAGCTATCTCTTTGGTTTTCTGATATCATCTTTTATCGATTCGAGGTCTAAAACCCATAAGAGAATTCCAGCTCCGATTGCATTGATTTCATCTTTTATTATCCAATCCTAAAAATGGGTAAACAGAATAGAGAGGGAGGGAGGGAGAAACCTGAAGAGAGTTGACGGAGCCACGGTGAGGAGAGATGATCTCTTTATGATTAGAGAGTTGGAGAGAGTGGACTCGACTCGACCTTATACGATTGGTGAATGAATTTGGGCGCAGATTTCCCGATTCTCTTTCTCTGATCTCTTTCCACATCTCCCTCTCGCATCTTTCGACCTTCCCCCAACAACTCTCGACCCTTTCCGCCAAGAATCAGTTCAACTCTCCCTCCCTCCGTTCGTGTATATATACTCCCTCCATTCCAAATTATTTATGCACTCCGCAAAACGAGAACTTAAAAATAAAATAAAAAATTCAAGAAAAATTTAATATTTTCTAGAAATTTACTAGATATCAACAACTAATTTTCATTTATGAAGAAAGTTTAAAAAATTTCTTTTAAGAGACTTATTATTTTTTGGTTGTCATTTTGCGGACATACATTTTGGGATAGGAGTAGTATATTTCTGTCCAATGACTTTTTTGTGATTAATTTGAGCTGAATGCTTTGTATTTAAATGCGTAAAAATATCAAAAATATTTGTAGTGGAAACTTAGTCTTATTTGACTGTCATGCTCATTCTAGCCGTTTATTTCGACAATGAATTGTTCAAATATGTTTATTAACTTTTATACTCTTACCGGTAAAAGTGTTTATAAAAATCTGAATCATTGATTGCGGAGATGAATGGTCGGATCCGAAACACCACTGTAGTGCCACAGGGATCCCATATCACAATCGACCGAACTGGTGGTTATCCAAACCACATGGAATCGATTGGTACGAGTGTTTAGCCGTGGTATTGGTTTTGATTTTTGATTTAGAAAGATTGGCCGGTTCGGTTCTGGTTCCTGTTTCATATGCTAACAGCGCTGAAAATCGAACCGTAACCGAAATAAAACAGCATGTTAATGCTTTTATACATAACCAACTGGGGCTAGCTCAGTTGGTCAGGGCTCTTGCATCTCACTAGGAGGTCAGGAGTTTGAATCTCTTCGCCTGCGTGCAGGGGCTTTTCCTTTCTTTCTTTATTTCTACCCTGTAACGGGTTATTTCTTGTATTGGTTAAGTTGTTGGACTTGGTTGTCTTGTGGACTCTCACATGTAGTGTCCCGGATTGGTATTTTGTACTTCATATTCGATGTAATTGATCTCTCTTCTATCGATTGACAAAAAAAAAAAAAAAATGCTCTTATACATACACACCTCAGTTACGGATTGTCAAATGTCAACTACTGCACCTCGTCCACTCTCACTCTCTCGGAGGTAACAATTTCCGCACCTCTTCCACTTTTATTGGATTTTTTGGATATATTATTGTTGGATATTTAATATGTTTAAAGCTATCTCCAAATTAGTGAAATGTCACTAATTTTGTTAAAAATCGAACGAAACAAAGTAACTGATGGTTTTGATTTTAGTTTTGGTTTTACCAATCACGGTTGTCATCCCTAGACAAAAGCCCCATCAAAGCGTGTCTTGCATGTACATTTTTTACTTATGAAAAAGATGAGTTTTTTTTTTTTTTTTTAAAGGAAATATGGAAAAGATGACTTGAAGTCCTTTTTTTAAGGGCCACTTAGCCAAAAATTCAAAATATTTGACATTTTTAAAGGAAATGACAGAACTTTTACAATCAAATATAAAGACAAGAGTGATGCAGGAATACTAAAATACCCTCCTGCAAAACTAGTTAAATGTCACTAATTTTCAAAAGTTGAAAAAAAAAAAACTCCTATGTCAGGCCGACCACCACCCTGCCTCCGGTGACCACTTTCGGCAGACCACCACCCACCTCCTGCGACCAAAAAAATTAGTGAAATGTCACTAATTTTTAAAAGTTGAAATATAAAAAAAAAAAAACAACTCCTACGTCCGGCCGACCACCACCCCACCTCCGGCGATCACTTCCGGCAATCAAAAAAATTAGTGAAATGTCACTAATTTTTAAAACTTATAATTTTGTATAGGAAATAAATAAAAACAACTCCAACCTCCAGCTTACAACCACCCCACCTACTCAACCTCCGGCGATCACTTCCGTTGACCGACCAAAAAGTTAGTGATATTTCACTAATTTTTAAAAGTTCTAATTTTATAACTCGTACTCAGATGATATAATTGCGACTTTCAATAAAAATTTAAGTTTGGATGGCTATTGTTATGTAATTTTTTGATGTTCTCCTACACTTAGTGGTCCCTTTTATCATCTTGAAATTCATAAAGTTCCCAAATGAACCGTCGGACTCTCATGTCAGATCACTATAGATCGAAAGTCATTTTACTTCATGTGTCTTATTATGTGTGTTAACTTGTATCAAAACTTACTTTAGAATGGTTATTCATATTTGTGTGGGTAAAAATTTGGTTGAATGTCCCATGCATCCTGTGGTCCAATAGGAAGAACGTACAAAAAGTGCCACAACACTTTTTGACACATAAGAGAACAAGGGCTGCGCACATAGTAGGAGCACGGGCTGCGCATACAGAGGAATCTCGGATCACGAACAGACCGCACATATTAGGGGAGAGAGAGAATCGAAGGAGTGAGGGTAATTTTGTAAGAAAATAAAAAGAGTGAGCGTATTTTATCCTTTCGCTAGAGAAAATGTTGCTTTAGTGGCAAAGTGGTGGAGGTCCTAGAGGATGTTAAGGCAAGAGAGTGACATGTTGTTTACGGATGTAATTTTCTGATTTCAAGCATGTTAATTACAACTAACAACGGGGCAGTTATTTCCTCATAGTTTTCACTCTCAAAAACCAAATACAGTGAAATCCAGATTATAGTCATTCTACTAGCTAGTCCCCGTTGCATGGTTGGGAAATTATTTCTTGCTAATCAAACGATCCAGCGCTGTGATGTCGTCCTCGTGATAGTAAATGCATAAGTTATGACAGTACGTGTTGTACTTGTTGATGTAGTTTCTGATTGAAGTTACGGCAGATGGGAACTTGTTGTCAGCTACAAACCTTTTCGAGGTCCCTTCAGTGGGATTATAAGAATAAAAAGGGGAAACAGGTGACTTACTACCATGAATCACTTCTTGTTCTGCACCAGCCATTAACATCTCACCTGTAGGGAGGTTCCCAAGCAAGCAATATCCAAGGTCAGCGAAATCATATGGGATGCAGATGAGGTGAAGAGTCCATGCATGTACTGACTCCGATGGTGGTGATTCTGATACGTACTTATCTAATACCCACAGCTTTATTCTCCGATCGACATACCCAGTTGCCATAGCCAGATAGCCTCCGCATTGATGTAATGAACCCCCGAGTCTCTTAGCTATTGGTGGCCGATATATTTGTCGGAATTTCTCCTCTTCAAAAGAGAAAGCGGTAAGACGGTTTCCAGTACAACGCCACCAATAGCAAGCACCGTCGATGTAAACGCTTTGGCCACATGATAGGTCAATTGGCGGGACATGACATTGGAGGCTTCTCCACGCTACTGCTGGTGGATCATCCTTGTTGCCCCCAAAAGTAAGAATCACGCATTCTGATCTTGTCTTGCGTCGTTGATTCTCAACGGTGGCAATCGAACATGTGCGCACTCTAAGCAACTTGTATTCCTTACGACTAGAATCGAAACCTAGAAAGTATTTATAGGTTGAGAAATGAACCTCCTGATTTGCGGCAAGAGGACGAGGAGAAGGAGTACGAGGAGCTCTATGATTTCACCGGTAGAGATGTTGCAAATGGCCGCCTGATCGCATCTGTACAGACAAAAGTGGCCGTTAATCACCTCCGTAACTCCTAAGTAGTATTTGCTCCTGTCAATGACGACGGCAGCCCCCTCCTCCGTCTTAACTCCTCCACAAACCCATCCTCCTCCTACCGAAAACAGGTGATGCCACTCTAAAGTCTCTAATACACCACCACCACCACTACTGGCAGCGGTGGAAAAAAAGCCTACGCCTGCTAAGGGGTCGTTGCTGTCCAAAGAACATACCATTAATAGGCAGCCAGGGCGAGACCGGGAACGAGCACGGTGGGCTTTGCAAAAGGAAGGTCTGCTGATTGTTGAGAACCAGAGCTTTGACACGCACTTGAATCTCATCAGCGACTTGGCCGGAAGCCGTGTGAGCACTTCCCCGATCAGTAAGTCCTCAGGAAGCATTCCGCCACCGCCATTGCCACCGATTTCCCTTTTTCTCTTCTTCTCCATCGATCGATTGATCTCGATGATTTTACCTTGAATCTGATTTTGGAAGTTCAATTCGGAGTTGCTTTGATTAGATCCTGACGCAGTAGCGGAAATAGAATCGTGAATATCGCTTTAGTTAGATATGATTCTAACGCATAAGGAAAAACAAACAGAAGTTTAGAATTTTGTTGATGATTGATTGAATAATTATACTATAGGCTACACCTTTATTTATAATAAGCAAATCATAATTTGACTAGAACTCAAATTAGTAATCTCTACTTATAATAAGCAAAACGTAATTCTACTAAAGGTCAAATTACATATAAAAAAAAATACCAAAAATTAGCAAACATGGGTTTTCTTACTCCGAGTTGGAATGGGTTTCCTACTCTTGCGTGACGAAGGAGAAGGGGATTATCTCTTTATTAATCTCTCCGTTCGCATTTGTTGATCTATTTTTGAAATCTGCATCATTTTTTATTACTTATATCTCTCAAATCATAATGTCTTTCATGATTTTGCGAACTTCGTATTATAGAGCTGATCATCAAGATCTACATTGTATATTTTTTGAGATCCACATTGAAAGATATAAATAATAACAAAAGGGCCATTTCGCCAAAAATCCAACAAATAATAACAAAAGGGATTCTTTCATTGTTACTCCCTCCGTCTGCATTTGTTGGTCCATTTTTTAAATCTACATTATTTTTTAATACTTATATCTCTCAAGTCATAATGACTTTCATGATTTTGCGAACTTCGTATTATAGAGCTGATCATCAAGATCTATATTGCATATATCCATATTGAAAGATATAAATAACAACAAAAGGGCCACTAAGCCAAAAATCTGATAAATTTTACATTTTTAAGGGGAAGGACACTTTTGAGAGGAGCTTCAACAATTTTTTGGCCCATTAAGCCATTAGCCCGAAACAATTTTTCCGGACAAACAGTCACCCCGCGCTTGGTATGCGCATTTTCATGATGTGGTTCTTCAGATTGGCTTCTAGCCCAGTATGCATGATTTGCTCTCTTCCTTTGTCGCACCTCTCATGGTTTGGTTCTTCTCTTACTTTATGTTAATGATATGCTCAATACTAGTTCTGATTCTGCTGCTATTAGCGACGTCAAACGTCATCTCTTTCAGGAATTTGAGATGAAAGACTTGGGCCCTCTTCGGTATTTTCTTGGTATTAAAGTTGCTGCCTCTCCCTAGGGGTACCTTCTTGGACAGTCCAAGTATGCTACTGATATTCTTTATCGTGCTCATCTCAGTGATACCAAAATGGTTGACACTCCTCTTAAGCTTCATGCCAAGTTCTCTGCTTCTGATGGTGTTCCTCTTGAAGATCCTACAGAATACCGAGAATTGGTGGGTTGCGTAGTTTATCTCACGATTACTCAGTCGGATATTGCCTACGTCGTTCATATTATTAGCCAGTTTGTTTCAGCTCCTCGGACTACACATTGGGCGGTTCTGTTACGTATTCTCCGTTATATTCGTGGTACTCTTCATCAGTGTCTTCTGCTCTCCTCTACATCCAGTTTGACTCTTCATGCTTATGCTGATGCTAATTGGGCTAGGGATATTACTGATCACAAGTCTACGTCAGGTCTTTGTGTTTTTCTGGGTGATTCCCTTATCTCCTAGAGAAGCAAAAAACAATCTGTTGTTGCTCGCTCCACCGCAGAGGCTGAATATCGCGCTTTGGCTCATGCTACCTCTGAAATTGTCTGGCTTATCTCAGATATGGGTGTCTCTATCGCTTCACCCACGCCTCTTTATTGTGACAACAAGAGTGCAATTCAGAACGCTCACAACTCGGTCTTCCATGAGCGCACGAAGCACATTGAAATTGATTGTCACTTTATTCGCCAGCATCTTCAGTCTGACACTATTGTCATACCCTTCGTCTCATCTACGCTGCAGTTGGCAGACTTCTTCACGAAGACCCACACTGCTGCTCGTTTTCGCTTCCTCCTTGGCAAACTTTCGATGCTCTCTGCACTCGCATCCTAAGTTTAAGAGGGGGTGTGTGTGAATATATTGTGTATCGTGTGTATCTTTTCTATTAGGCATGATTGTATCTTTTATATTAGGTATGATTTGTATCGTTTATATTAGGCATGATTAAGTAGGTAAAGATTTGGTAGGTGAAATTCTCAATCTCATGTCTAGGTTTTCTATTTAAGAGTGCTTGCGACCTAACGTTGTAATAATTAGCGTCGCCTCAGGCGTAGGGCTAGGTCGGTTGTAGCATAATAACTCGAAAGTCTGAGGTCGAATCCACAGGGAAGGGTCGGAGCTAGTGAGAGGTTTACTTTACGGTAGGGGTTTTGGCGTTAGGACGGCCAACCTTTTGGTTTGGTTTGGAGTTTTCTCTACTTGAAAATTACTAGAAAA